>DVZL01003011.1:0-14535 GCA_018236625.1 Lasaia peninsularis
GCCAACTAATAGCTAATAATATAATAACAGATTATGACAACAGTTATTGAAGAATAACACAACAGTATTGGCATATAGCCGTTATTGCCACCTCTGGAAATAAGTATAGGAATAGGATTATTATTATTGTTGACACATCTATCTCTAAACATGTTGCTAAGTACAAAACTCGAGAACGACTGAACCAATTTCGCTAATTCTTTTTTTTTTTATTATATTACTTGAAATAGGAGGATGGTTCTTACGGAGAGGAAAACAACCCTTTTTTTAAACTTTATTCGTAATAATAATTAAAAGTCAATTTTAACTTTTATTCAAAACGAAGTTAAAGATTTAGTGGAGGGGTACCGGGAAGAAACAATGGAGTGACGTTAGTATCGTATAAATATTAAAATGTCAATATTGAATATAGAAGTCGTTCAGAAATCAAATTTACAAACAAACAATCAAATCTTTCCTCTTTATAATATCAGTATAGATTACTTTGACCAGTCAAAATTTTTTTTTCGATAAAACTTTGAACGTGGCTCTCCTGATGGTAAGAGACTACAGCGGCCTATAATCATCATAAATGTAGGTGCGTCGATATCCTGAAGCCAGGATTTCAAGCCTAATGCGTTCTACCGGCTATCCAACCCTCCAAACAATAAAGTTATGTTTATCACAGGTACTGTAATTATTTTAATTTTTAATGCTATAAGAAAAATTATTTAGAGTTACCTTCAACAATGATATAGAAATCATCACCAGGTTCTCCCTGTCTGACAATGGTTTCACCGTCGTTAAAAGAGACCGGCTCTAAGGCATCGGCTACAGTAAGCCGTTCCCATTTCTCTAAACTTTCTGAAAAAAAAAACAATAGAAAAAACTTAAAAAAAAAAATTGGTTTTAATATATTTTTCATTGTAACGAAGCACAGTATACTGACATTGATAAAGTTCATCAATCAATTAATTTTGTTTAAAGAAACCGAAAAAAAGTTTGCAGCGATCTGTTACCAAAACTGAGATGGAGACTAAATTTCTTGACAAAATGTTTATTACAATTATAATATTAGGATATCCTTTAAAACAGGTTTTTTATTACAAATAACATACCTAATATAGAAACACGTGATAAGAATTCATCATACATCCGTCGTTTCCTTATGGTAGAACCCATAAGAATGCGACGATAAGAATCGCGATCCAGTCCCCATAGCTTTAATGGTGAACGCGCGCGGACTGTAGCAGCCCTGGGAGTTCCATAAATCAGAGCTAGTTCTCCAAAACTACCTCCTTCACCAATAGTTGTAACTATTTCTCCATTAACAAGCACCTGGAATTTAAGTTTTAAGGCATTATAACATTATATCTATATCACTCGTGAATTTTTACTTCTACAGAAAATCAGAGATATATCAAGATTTTAGAAAGATTTAAGTATCAGCAGAATTCAGAAATAAAATAAAGTAGCAAAGTACAAAATAGTATATTATTTATTTTGGTAAGGGAAACAAATAAATTAATATTTATTTGCAAAAAAGAGTAAACATCATTTTGTAAAATGATAAATAACAAAATACATGTAACATAATTCTTTTAATATTTTATAATATGTAATGAATCATATTTATACAGGGATTCCTATGTATGTATATATATGTCCTAGTTGTTGTGCCCTGCAGTTTCACCTGTTTTAATTAGAGAGCAACTTATTAAAAAACAATCGAAAGAACATCATACCATGATCAATAAGACTAAAAAATTGATAATTAAATGGCTGTGATATTTAACTAATCTATTTGGATAAGGATTAATATGATGCTTTCTAAAACAGCATTACAAATAATGTATTACTCTTATGCTTTAAAAGCTAGAAATATTTTGTTGCAGAGTTTATTCTAGACCTTTATAAGGGGAACGATTTCTTTATACTCAATTTTTGCGTAACTGTTACTGTTAATGCAATGCATGGCAGATAAACTGTCAAAAATTATATTTTCTTGTTATTGCAATTATTTTTTATTGCTGCTCCACGCTTGTTAGTCCTAGACTATACTATTGGTTCCTGAAATATGCACATTCCAACCAAAAAAAGCAATATCTGCAGCTTTATAATAATAAGAGCACAGACTAATGAAAAATAGACTATTGACATACCTAATGATAATACAAAAAAAATCATTCTCTCAAAAATGGGTTACACCACTATTTGCAAATTTAAGTCTAGTGGCCAAATTTTAGAATTTTTACTGAGTAATTTTAAAGTCATTGAAGTTAAATAGCTATTATTTATTGACTAGAACCAAAATGACTTGTTTTTCAAATCAACACTCTGCATACCCTACTACTACGGTAATATCTTATGAATATATAAATATTATTACTATTTTATATTTAAGATTTTTCTTTAATGTTAAAATATATCTTTGCTATTTCAAAATAAATATACCTCAACTTCTCCAGAGTCAATGATATAGAAGTTGTCACCCTCATCACCTTGTCTAATAACAGTTTCTCCTTGTAGGCACTGCACTGGAAACATTGCATCAAACATATCAGCTCGCTCTGATTCATCTAAGTGCGTAAATAGTACATTAGATGCAATAGCTCGTGACAGAGCACCCATGGTCTTGTAATCTTTTGGCACAACCTGAAACAATAAAGTTGAAATTTCAAAGTAAATAATCTATATTTTTCATTAGTTAAAAAAAGTGGTAATACATGTCATATTATTAATAGAAAATAAATACAGCTACAGCCTAGTTTTCATTTGGCTCTATAATAACAGTACTTATCGATGTTACATTTTGTTGCAGCAGGAAAATAGCCAGTATGTTTCTCCTAATAAAATTTATGTATTTTTGGCAAGATTTTTTGTCTAGTGGAATTTTTTGAACTTTTTATTGTTTATCACATTTAATTGATGGAAAATGCTAAATTGAACATTATCTATTAAGCAGAGATACAATAAGAAAATACTTCTGCATCCATACCACCCATTTAGTTTGTAATATATTATACTCCTTATTTCAAATATATGCATAACCAAAAATATGGATAAAATTACTTTTTTGACATAGCTAGTGGCATCTTCTTCTGTGACTGGTTCAGCACTGATTCCACCACGCCTGCGTGGAAGTTGACCTCCGGGTACTGGTAGAGGGGAAAGTTCTCCATCTGCTTCACCCTCTGACAATGCTGCAGCAGCTGCAGCCGCTTTAACTTGCTCCTAATCATATATACAAAAGTTAAAATTATAACACTGTGGCTTTTAATTCTGAGTATCATTCAAATTGAAATAAGAGAATAATGTCCAACAAAGGTTTTGTTAAAGGAATTATTTACAACTTACATCTTAAGCTTTCATTATTTTAAATTTGTTAAAATATGTTAGGCACAACAATCATTACTTCTGTTATGTAGGTTACCTCAAATAGCTTCAAAAGTTAATTAGCAATGTCTCTAATATGATCTCACCCCCATTTAATAACTTGTTTAATGCTAACAATCTACAAAATATGTTAATAACAGATAGGAATCTAATGAATCACGAATAGTATGATTCAAGTAAAAAGTAGAAATTACGCAATTTCATATTCGCTATAGTTTTTATAAATTGTTTATAGTTCCATGCGAATGGATTGCGGGAATCTTGGAAGAATCTATTTTAGTAGACAGTCAACTGTCAACTTGTTTAGTACCTACCAATCTCTTCCCAAAATAAATAAACACTTGAAGGGAAAGTGCATCTTCATGTTTTTTTAATTCCGGATAAATCACCAGGATTGTTTGATTATTTTCATTTATATTGTTATTTTATTTGGAAATTATAAGAAATAACTTACTCTTTCCAATTTTTGGAAATATTGACGTAAAAATATTACAGGGTTTTCTGGTTTGTTAACACAAAGTTGGACAATGCAGTCTTTTAACAATAACTGAACATTATGATTTTGAATATAGCTTTCACATTGATGTAAGCATTGTTCTTCTTCTATTGAGTCCATATTTTCTTCGTCCAGCTAAAAAAAATATATTCTGGGAGTATATCATCTAATTTTAAAGTAGGTAGAGTCTCCAAAGATAAAGATAAATCAAAATGTTGACTCGTGTGACAATTTCTACAGGCTCTACAGCTGCAACATGACATTAATGAAAATGTTACTTGTGTAATTAATAGTTTCTTAGCTTAGGATAATAATTAAATTATAAATATAAAATATTATATTACAAACGAATGTCAAGAAGTAGTAATGATAAAAATATTTAAAACTCCGCTTTTTAATTTAGTTTTGTAAAGATTTTAGCTTACCTATTTTTTTAGTTTAGTTGATAAACTTCTTAATAAGTAAAATAATTATCTGTGCAAACTTTTGCGCAATCTGTGGTGACTTACGTCTAACGTCTGTCATCTATGCGTCGTGCTTATATTTGACAAAGATGGAAGCCGCGAGTGCAGAAGCCGGTGGGAAAAATCATTTAAAAGATGTTTTATCTGAATCAGAAATCACCAGTCTGCCGACTCAAATTGCTAATAAAATTAATTCGTATATAGACCAAAAATTCGAGGAGTACCTGACTTCTAAAGCACTGTATGAAACCAGTAAATCGCAGTTAGGTGAGACATTCATTGTAACATTTTAAATCGCATACAATTATGGGATACCTATAACACATTTTACAATACACCATATTTTTCTGAGAGCCCATACTTATTACTTCTTAAGTTTTGTGTTAAACTGTATAAAACCTAATTTTTTTAAATAATCCTAAGATGATGACCAACGTTATCGTTGAAAATGAAGGTTTGAATTTAGTACCAATATTTTAAAAGAAACACTAAAGATAGCTACTCATAGATAATTTTGGTCCGGACTTGTACTGTATTTGAATATTATTTTATATTGTAAGATTGTGTTTTTGTGGGTAATGTTAAATATAGAACTTGTTACCCTTTACTTTTGGCCGTTGTCATTTCACAATTGTTATAAGTAATGCATAATTTGTATTGTGTTATAATATATTAAATTTTACAAAAATGGTATGTGTTAAAGAATGTCATGTTTTGTTCTTACAAATTATTTTTAGCTAGAGTTACACTGCTATACCAACTAGTATTGCTACAAATTGTTTAAGAGTCAGGCTCTTTATTCTTATAATTTAAATGCAGTAAAATGACAAAAAACAACTAATATAGTCATTATGTTCTCTTGGTAAATAACTAATTGTTTTTTTTTTACAAAAAATGCTGAATTAGTTGCCATGATATATGGCTCCACCTCTGATATAATCTACCTTACAGAACAAAAATCATTAAAATCATTTTGAATGAGGTGGAGTATTTGCAAACTAACATACAAAAAATATTTAAACTGAAAATAACCCTGTCTTTAAAGTTGGTCAACAATATGAGTAATTTTGACTTTAGTTTGGAGATTTAATAATTATGTGACATATACAATGGTATAATATGAACATTGGGTGATAATCTTCATTATCTTTACAATATATTGATATTGTAATGGACAATATATGAAAATTGGACAACAAATTTACAGCTGAAGTATTAAAGGCACATCCGTTCCACAAACATAGACTATTACAAATGCTAATTTCATATTTGTGTAAATTATGTTTTTTTTTTATGATTTGCAAATGTTTGTCCAATATTTTAACCAAGCACTTACAATTTTCTATATGTTTTTTTTTCAAATTTGACAAACTTTGACTGAAAATATTTCAATTATTTAAAAAGATGAGTTTTTTGAAGTTTTCAATGAAATATTACCTCACATGACATCTATCTAGTTATAGATTTTATTTATTTTGAATTTTTGCAGTTGTTTAAAACTTATTTTAACTTGAAAAAATCTTCTTCTTCGTCCTGGCTTTAATCTGGGTCAGAATCAAGATCCGCCTAAAGAATAAATAAAAAATAGTAATAAAGAATATGGTAAAACAATATTAATTAGTATTTATCTTTCAAAGAAAAAAATATAAATTAATTGTTAGAATGTGACTTGATTAATGAAAATCAACTGATTGCACCAAAAAGAGTAACAGCAGATATAAAAACTTGAATAATAACACTGTTCATTATTGATATTTTAGAATGGTTAGGGAATAATTTTGCATAAATTGCTTTAACTATTAATATAAAAAGTACTATCATTTTTGAGGTAAAGTACAATATTCATTCAATATTATGTACTATATAACTTATATTACATTTAAAATTTAACACATGAAAACTATTAGAATAATTTTACTTAAAAAAATTATCATTGTATCAGTTAAAACACACGCACATTCTCACAAGTGCACCTCAGTGCCTTGCCTGCGAGTTTTAACATTTTTACCGTCTCATAAAAGAACAAGGCCGCTAAAGATATTTTAGTTTCAACAAATTATGGAGTAATTTTAGCATTGAAAAATAAGGATATGCCTTTATATTCCTGCCGCTATAATGATATATTTGTGGTTATAGTCCTGGTAGGGTAGCCGGTAGACTTGCATATAAGGTCTAAACAGACCCACCACATGACAGGGACACACCTACAACCTCTCACCATCAGGAGACCCATATGCTTGTTTGCTGTCTTATCCTAAAAAAATCTCTCCCTAATGTCTTAATCTTGTCATTTATACTGCCAAATTATACAATTTGTGCAGTCAAGCAGACTCAGTGGTAGAGTCCTACAATGACTCATCAAGTTTGCTACTGAACTTTACTTTTGCATTCTTATTACAGTTATAAAGTTATTACTCTCTTCTATGGTATTTTAAATAAGATTAAACATTCTTAAAAGTGTAAAAGCTGACAATAAATTTAAAAAAAGTTGTGGCCAGGGCATTAGGATTAATGTTCAAATTTACTGGATACTTTACGAAATGGCAGCAAGAATAAGTATGGTAGTGGTACCTATCCACATATTATTTATAATGTTATTATATTGATTTTTAAATATTACTATTCTCAGTAATAACATCCTTGCTAATCAACTGTTATTAGTTAGGATTAAAAATAAAAATACAATGGTTTAAAAAACACATAAATCCTCCAAATTACATACAGCCTAATTATACAATTAATTTTAATGAATATTAAGTAGATAACTAGTTGTAGGTAACTGTGTTTTATTACACTCCACTGGAATGCTAAATTTTATATATGAATTTGGTCTCCTGTTTGAAGACTCACTCACTTGATGAAATTGTAGATTGTATGCTAATTCTGTCTTAATGCCAATTCCAAATATAGTATTTTTCTATTCATTGAGATATTGTGTATACAATTACAGTATAGTTAAATAATTATATTTACTTATCAATTATGTGGCAGATGTTAGATTTTTTATGGCTCACATCTGCTGATGCAGTTGTTTAGGATCTTATCTTATATAAATATAGTATACTAGTGGCCTGCATGTTCATTTGTTACTTGGTAGTACTATACCTCTTGAACAAAGTTGAATAACATTTCTTTTGCAAGATTTTCAATTTCGGGATTGATTGTGGCTGCTTTTCGTGGGGAAATTCAAAAAATTACATCTAAAGCTATTGAAACAGTTTTCAAAATGTAATAACTTAGTTGGATAAAGATGAATTTGGTATTGTATGTTTATTATTATATTCTGATTTAGTTTAGTTTTTTCTTACTAACTTTTAAAAAGTAAAAAATTGTTTTAGTGACATTGCTGCAATAATTGGAGATATAGAATTATAAAGTTTATTTATTGATATTGTATGTCCTCTGAAATTGCAGAACAATCATCTTTTCTATCATCAATAACAGCATATGTGATAAAATAAAATGTTCAACAAATTTTCTTATATAATTTTTTATATTTCGTAATTATTGAACCGCAAGAAACATCTCATCTTGTCACCAATTTTCAAGTTCAATTTTTTTCTTGTTCCAAACTGTTATTACATTTGTCTTAGCATGAAAATCCCCATTGATTCCTGGGGATACATATAATGTCCAAATGAAGGTATGCAATGCTTCACATTTACAGATGTGTATGCAAGTATTCCCTAGTACTTGCAGTACCTTTTTAGTTATAAGTTTGGATAGTTTTTTTTTAATTTTTTTTTGTCACTTCACAGTTATTATAAATTAGTTTGAAAAATGGTTAAAAATTTTGAACATTTCATAATGAATTTCTACATATTACAAAATATAAATCATAACTTATATTTATGTTTTCAATTTTCTGAGAAGAAAATGTTTGTAAATGAGGTTAAAAAACAACATTTACTAATTTAATAAATTTAACTAGACTGACTTGGGATTAATTTCTATTATATTTCAGACAACAAAATAACTACATCGGAATCCAGTGTTCTTGAATTAAATATCAAGTATGAAGAAACTGCAAAAAAATTATTGGTTGCTGAAGAAGCAATCGCGGACTTTGAAAAACAGGTGGCATCTCTTAATACTGATTTGGAAAAGGCACGTGAAAAAATTAGTCGCCTTGAAAATGAAGTTATATCCATGAAAAGTGCTAGAGATGCTGCAATTGATGAAAGAAATGATTTGACTAGAATTTTACAAAGACGTGACACAGAAATTGAAAGATTGACAGCTAATGAAGTATCAATTTCCCAACAATTAAGAGCTGCTATTGACTCAAAATGTGAAGCTTTAGCACTAAACAATGAAATACAAAGTAAGGAACTAACTCTACAATATCGAGAAAAGCGACTTGATCAAGAAAGAGTTTTATTAAACTCACAAATAACAGGACTATCTGAAGAAGTTAATCGACTTACTTCAGAACTACAGACAGTTAGATTAAATAATACTAGCAGGCTAGTGAGCCTAGAAACTCAGTTAGCAGAAAAAGTTGAAGAATTGAATGTAGCAAATGATACAATTGAACAGCTCAATGAAGTAAAAAAGAATCTTAATAATCGAGCAGAAAACTTAACTCAAAGGCTCATGGAACAAAGAGAAGTGGAGAGCAAAATGTCTGAAAATTACAAAAAAGAACTTGATGCCAAGACAAAACTAGCTGATCTATTTAAAACCATGCATGATGATGCTGAAGCAAAAACCATGGAGTTAACTGATGGTATTTCAGAATTACAAAAATTATTAAATGAAGCCACTGAAAAATATGGAGAATTAGAAACAAAGTTCAAACAAGTTGAGTTAGATCATGAAGAAGTCATTGAAAAGAAAAATGAAATTATTACATCTTTAAAAGGCGAGCTAGAGCATGCAAATGATTTATTAAAAGCTGCTACAGCACAAAATCTTGATATGGCACTTAGTGATATAGCACCTTCTGCTGCTACTGCTAGCAAACTCTTGAAATCTGGAATGTCATTGACGCAAATATATTCCCAACTAGTCAAAGTCACTGACGAACTTGCACAAGAGAAAGAAGAAAATAGAAGACTTAATATAACTATTAACAAAATTGTTCAAGAGTTAGAAGAAAAGGTGCCACTGCTACAAAAACAGAAGACTGAGTATGTGGAAGCTATGGAAACAAATGCAGCATTGACACAACAAATTGACTCTTTAGTAAGTGAGTGTAGTAGATTGAGAGATGATTATAGTGAATCTTCCAAAATTGCTAACCACTTCACACGTGAAAATACAAAGCTCAAAGGTGAACTAGCCGATTTAGGTAGACAAGTTTGTTTCTTATTAAAAGAAATAGAACATATTCGCGGTGGACTTGTTAATGGAGATCATGATATAACAAATGCAGCTTCTAATACTACAGCTTCATCAGATTCTTCCAGGATAATATCGAAAACACTAGTTACTTTTAGTGACATTCAAGAGTTACAATCTAATAATCAGAAACTTTTGAGAATGATACGGGAATTGACTGATAAGCAAGAGGAGCTAGAACGACAAAAAGAACAATTTGAAAGTGGTGAAATGGAGGGTAAAATAGATGCATTAAAACAAAGAGTTTCCGAATTAACAGAAGCTCAAGAAAGGCAAACAAAAATGGTCAATGGACTTATTAGACAACGTGATATGTTTAAGAAATTATATCATGATCTTATGAAAGGAAAACGTCTTGAAACTTCTGTATTAGATACTTCAGACTTGGATAAAAATGAATCTCAGTCCATGGAAATATCTACTGATAAAAATAACAAATCATCAATTGTTGAAACATCTAACTTCGAAATAAAATACAAAGAAACAGAAAAACATTTGGAATTATTAAAAGAAGAATATAAAACTTATAAGGAAGAAAAAGTAACAAATGAGAGAATGCTTTTTGAACAAATTGACAATATGAGACAAGAAATTGGTAAACTTACAGCTGCCAATAGTAAGTGTGCATCCACTTCAGAATATAACAATGAAAGATTAAAAATATTGCAAACTAATATTGCTACATATAAAAAACAAATATCTTCTTTAGAAGAAAAGAATAAAGCATACAGTTCAACTATAGCTAAACATGAAGTATCTCTTCAACATTTAAGAGATGAGGTTTTAAATGCTCAGGGAAAATTAGCTGCAGCTGAAATTCAAATAGAAAACTTAAAATTAGAAAATAAATTACTCAAAGATACAGAACTACGCTTACAAACTGAAAAAGAATTACTAAATCGTGAACGCCAAGGGCAATCGCTACTTTTGAAAAACTTAGAACTAATTAAAGCTAGCTTAGAGCGAGTTGAGGCGGAAAACCGTACCAAGTTAGAGCAAAGGTTAGATGAAGCTACTCGCGAGTGTTCAGCATTGAGGAGAAGACTTCAAGAGGAACAAGATAGATTCAGAGAGTTGGCGGCCCACCTTGAACGGCAAACAGCGACTGCCAAAGCACGCATGCAAGAAGAAAAAGATGCTGCTGATAAAATGCGGACAGAAATTGAAGAACTTAGAAATGACCTTGCTGTGAAAAGTAAGTCGAATGAAGAACTTACTAAGAAATTAAAAGCAGCCTTGGCTCCTACTACTGATGGATCACTAAACAGTATAAAAAAAATTAAAGAACTTGAAAATAAATTGATAGAAAAGGATAGTGAAATAAAGTCACTCTCTGATCAACTCACAACAGCAAAAGAACATATAAAACAATACTGTGATATTGCAGAGGGATCAGAAAAAGAATTAAAGAATCTTAACCAAGAATACGAAAAGTATAAATCTGAAGCTGAATCAAAGATATCTGAGTACTGTCAAAAACTTAAATGTCTTGAAGACAAATGTTCTGAACTTGAGGCTGAATTATCCCTTCAAACAAATGGAGATCAGACTAACGTTAGTGTTACGACAAAAACAGAATTGACAAAATTAAAAGATGAGTTAAAATCTGCATTGGCTAATTTTGATAACTGTCGAATAGAGCTAGATGATGCACGGACGGAAATCACCAAACTTTCGGAAGCAGTTCAAAAGGCGGAAGATAAATATACACATGAAATGATCTTACATTCAAATGACATACAAACTTTAACTCAAGTGAAAGAAAATTTGTCGAGAGCTCAAAACGAACTTAATGAAATAGTAGCTATGAAAAATTCTACTGTAGAAAAACTAGAAAGTGAAAAAGCTTCTTGGATTGAACGAGAAAAAATGATATTGAGTGAAAAAGAACAGCTTAGTCAACGTTTGAAAGATTTAAATGATCAAAATTCATTACTCCATGATCAAATCCAAGCATTAGGAACGCAACTATCAGTTACACATGCTTCAAGATCACATTCTGAGAGTATGAACGAGTCTGCTAATGATTCTAACATTAATATATCTGCATCTGAAGATGAAGGGAAATCTTCCGAACAGTTATTCCAAATAGTTAAATTTATACGAAAAGAAAAAGATATTGCAATGGCTAAATTTGATATCCTTCAGGCAGAAACAATGAGATTAAGATCACAACTAGAAATTACTGAAAAAAATCTTGATGATTGTAAGTTGGCATTAGCAGCATCCAGAGAAAAAACAGAAATCAGTATGGTAACTGTGAATAAACAATCGGATATTTTAAGAAAAGTTGAGACATTGAATGCTTTGACAGATAGTAATAGAATTTTGAGAGAGGAACGGGATGCATTATCAATACGTGTGGAAGATTTAAGCAAAATGACAAAATCTTTAGAAGAACAATTAAGTCCACTCAAAGAAAATATAGCTGAAATAACATCTAAAAATGAGACTTTGCAATCGGAAAATACTTCACTTAAAGCTGACTGTGCTAGATGGCGAACAAGAGTTAATGCTTTAGTAGAGCGGGCCAATAAAACAAGTCCCGAGGACTGGAAACGTTTGCAAAATGAAAGAGAAACACTTGCCAAAATGCTTACCAATGAAAAAGAAAATCTCAAAAAGACTAATGAAGAGCTTAGTACTCTAAAAGTTGAAAAAGCAAAAATAGAAGAACAGTACACGTTACTTTCTCGACAACAAAATAACTTAATGGAAGAAAACAAACGACTTCATGAAGAACTTCAAGTTCTTAAACAAGATATGACACGTCTTACGGAAGAATTAACGAAAATTAAAGCTGACTATAATTCTGCTACAGAAACGAATGCAAAGTTGACTGAGGAACTTTCTAACAAAGAATCTTCCTTGACTGATATTAGAAATAAAGAAATGCAGATTAGAAAGATAGCTAAAAAGTACAAGAGTCAATATGAAGAACTTGTTAAAAACTTAGAAGAAGAAAAGAAAAAGAATGAAGGAGCAGCAGCAGCTGCAGATGCTGCCTTAGCGGAAAGTACGAAAAAAGTAGAAGAAGAATTAAATGAAGTCAGAGTTCAATTGGAGGCAGAAAAAGAAAACAGTGAAAAACTAAAGCAAGAACTAGAAGGCCTCAGGACTGCTCATTTAGATAAAGAAGAAAAAGCTAAACAGGTATTGAAACAAGCCAGGAATAAAATAATGCAATTGACAGAACTAAAAAATAATTTGAGTCAAGAATTGGACGAATCACGAAGTAAAATTGACACCATTGAACAAGCCACACGAGGAGAACAAGACGTAAAGTTGGCGTTAATAAAGTCCCAATACGAGGGTCGTGTATCGCGACTAGAGAAGGAAAGAGGTGAATTACAAGCAGAAAAGACCAGAGAGATAGAAGCATTAATGCAGAAAGTAAATATGTTACAAAGACAACTGGCAAGCCAGTCATCAGCCTCTAAACAACAAACAACTACGGAAAAAGCTACTACAGAACCACCCACAGCAAATATCAAGCCAATGGCAGGTTAGTAATAACACTATACATAATATATAAGATGGATAGCAAAAAAGAGATATCTAATAAAAACTTGTGTGTTGCTTATTAAATTTAAAAAATATATTTTATGGCATCGAAACGTTATTGCTTTTTAGGAGTGGCACAGCAAAGCGTATCTGCGAGCCGACGAGGTGGTGAAACTCCTTTGGCATCCATCCGCCCCATGGCCCAAGTGGGTCCCACAGCGCCACATGATGCTCACAGCACGGAGTACATGCCGGCGTCGTCATCTCGGCCTCTCCACCGCGCCGCTGCCTCGGCAGCATCTTCGGCTGCCGCTTCATCCGCTGCCTCCTCTGCGGCAGCTTCGTCGGCCGCATCTTCTGCTTCCTCTGCTGCCCCCACTCCGGCAGCACCACCGGAGTCTACCCAGGTATATACTTTTACAGGTTTTAAACACTGAGACAAAGATAATTGCTTATAAATTGTAGGATTTCTTGTGTTAAGCTAAGTTGTCTCCAGCAAGATCGAATTATATTTTTATTTTTTATATTTGTGAGGGAGGAGGTTGAAGGTCGCCGTGAACATTAATCATGATTGGATTTTGATGAGTATTTTTTGTAAGAAAGGTCAGAGGTGTTGTTGGTCCGGGTCCCCTGTGTAGAATAAACCATTTGCCTATCTACCAGGCAGTTTGTAAGAGGCGTTGCTTAACTGAGTTACTCTCAATATTACCACTCGTGGTATAGTGCTGTGCGGCATCTCGCCGGGTGCAGGGATGCACTGCCTTAAAAAATAGATGAATTTTGAAATAATACAATAATAGAGAATGTAGATTCTACTAACTTTCTAGGAATAAAATTGATAAATTTTGTTATTGGAAATCACATATTAATGATATTTGTAATAAAGTTGGCAGATTTGTATATGTATTGAGATTGTGAAGAATAAAACAATTTTGAGGCTTGAATGCATCTCTTTTAGCTTATCATTGACATGTTACTTCTGTGATACATTATGGTATTCCTATTTTGGGAAATTGTGTTGAATTAATAAGAATCTTTGAGGTCCAAAAGAAATGTATCGCCATAATGATATTGTTTTGTTGCAGTTCTTGTATATATAAAACTAGCTGTTGCCTGCGGCTTGGCCCGCGTGTACAAACAAAATCTAGACAATGAAAACGAATTGGTTACATTTATTTATCATCAAAACATTTCCATATAAATATTCATCCCTTCTTCTAACCCCTCCCCTCTTTTTTTGAAGTAAAAGTAGCCTTTGTCCTTCCCT
This sequence comes from Lasaia peninsularis, assembly GCA_018236625.1. NCBI lineage: Eukaryota > Metazoa > Arthropoda > Insecta > Lepidoptera > Riodinidae > Lasaia > Lasaia peninsularis. Next base: position 14,450 of record DVZL01003011.1, read on the forward strand.
AAGGTCTAAAACTCTTTCTCTGTACTAAATTTCATCAAAATTGGTTCAATGGTTTAGGCGTGAAATCGTAACAGACAGACAGAGTT
>DVZL01003012.1:0-14535 GCA_018236625.1 Lasaia peninsularis
CCCGGTGGACCGTGACGTCACGATAAAATGACAGTGTTTAAATTATCCAAAAATGATGATACTTTGGATAATTTTTTTAGCTTATTTATCACTATTTTGAAGGTTATATATTTTTTTCAGTTAAATAATTACTTGAAGTATTGTTTAAAAAAATTAAAAAAAACACATGCATATTCCTTATCATGAGCCTCGGTGGTGTAGTCGTTAGCGTTTTAGGCTTCCATTCCGGTAGTTTTGAAGGTGGGTTCGAACCTTGATGACAAAGAGTTTTTCTAATATCTAGTAGTACATCTCGTGGTTTTTCTTACGCTAAAAGAATACGTCATGAGTAAATCTGGATTGATATCAATGAGTTTTTCTAATATGCTTATTATTTACTAAATTTCCTGACTCCTCTGACGGTGAAGGAAACAACCCAAAATCGTGTATTCGAATCGACCTAATTTGGGATTGGGACTGGTTTTCCGTTCAGGTTGCAGAGGTCAGATGGTAGTTGCTCTGTGTAAAAATAAATAGATACTCTATGTAGGTAGCTGACATCGATGTCATCTCATATAGATGCGGTATAAGGTTAAGACGAAGAGGTTATGGGAAATAATTGGAGAAAGGTAGATCATATCCAGACCTGAGGAATAGTCTGGATTAACTGTCAGAATGATGGTAATAGTGTAGGCCTACAGAAAAAAAATAACCCTGATGTTTTTATTTCATTATATTCATTTCTTTATCCAAAAAGAGTACGAGCCTTCTTACGGTGCCATTTAAATAAATTAGTAGACTTTATATTTACAAAGGGTATGCTTAAAATATAACATGAAGGTATATTTGCACCGTATAAACTAACTGAATCTTAGTAATTTCTAAACTATTACAACTACAAGCACTCATGCAAAATCATATATTTTTTCTAATCTTACAAAAAATATTTATAAAAGCATCTCAATACACATATTCATAAAGTAATCTAAAAATATTTCATTATGTTATGACTACATAACTTTTTAAAATCAAAATATTTTGTAAATATCCTCTACGAAAATTAAGAGTTTTGAACTTTACAAGTATTTTCATTTGATTTTATTATTTCTTACAAAAAGTATAAAAAAACATTCAACTCGTCACAAAACTACGACCAAAATGATACCATTTAATTATTAAAATCGACCAAATAAGTATGATTGACTATTTGTCACTCAACTTTGAAAAACTGTTTTTTTTACAGTGACATACACCTACAATATTTAGAAATGTACAATTAAAACTATTATTCAATTTAAATTACATATACATTACATACATAATGCAATCCAACACTACTAAGCAAATCTTGTCGCTTCACCTAAAATGAAAAATCTCTCTTCCTGGGGCTTATCGCAACCTGGACCGAGGTACTGGAATCTTAATTCAAGGTCTGGTGGGGCCGACATGTCGCCTCTAAGAATATTATATGCTTGATATATAGTGCTTTCGATCTCTGGCTTCAGTATCTGAAAATACCGCAAATTGATTAGTATATACAGTGGATCCGCGGTAATCCAACAAACATTGCAGGGTGTCGGTGATGTCGAACTATCGAATTGGTCAGATAATAAAGTACTGCCAAAGACCCTCTACAGTCCGGCCTTTTTTTTATAGTAGACCAAAGAAATAATAATATTCAATAGACCAAAGAAAGTGACGTACCTACAATCACACAATGAACTCTCGCAAGGTCGCTATTACATGTCTTCAATCAAATTAAAATTGAAAGTTAGACCTTTTGTGCAAATCTACCGGCCACCCTACCCTTCGGACCCGAACACGGCAATGTCATTATGGCGGCAGGAATAGGTAGGCGGTGGATCCCTACCTGAGTGAGATATAAAATTAGATAAGGCTAGGACCAAAAACAATAAGCTACCTAATACCTCATACAGGTCCGGATAGCGTCGAGCGCGTTCTCCCAGAGCGGCGTGGAGATGGTACAAGAGCAGCCCACGGAGGTGAGCGTCGCCCAAGCCCAGCGCCGCTACTATGCGCAGGATGTCTCGACACAGATTCTCTTTCAACTCTAACCGGCTCTCCGATAGCTCTGTAAATAATTAGTTAAATTTTTTTTCTTAATTCATGCAGATATCTTATGTGTATACACATAATAAAACAAGAGAAACGTGAATTTTATTTAGAACTAGCTTTGTCCGTACTTCGTCCGCGTTTTTAATTATATATTTTATACATTTCTAAAATAAAAGTAGCCTAAGTTATTTCGCATTACATCAACTATCTGCCAGTGAAATTTCCGTAAAAATTGGTCCAGCCGTTTCAGATTAGTAGATACAAACAGACAGAGACAGACAACAATTCTAAAAAATGCTGTTTTGGTCTTTTACTAAGTGCATATTTATATTTATAACATACATATGTACGTTATATACGTTATAAATATACATATGCATTTAGTAAAAGACGGTTATTTTAAAGTTACATACAGTCACTTCAATTTTATTTATTCGTATACATTATAATATGTCTATCTGTCTGTCTTGACGTCAGCCGCGACTTCGGTCATTTTAAACTGACTTTTGGATTTTATCAGAAGAAGAGAGGAAGTAAAATAGTAATATGCTCCTTTGGGCATTATTTTTTTTCATGGGATAACACGGCGAACAAGCACACGGGTACCCTGATGGTAAGAGACTACAGTGGTTTATAGACACCATAAATGTAAATGCGTCACTGTCTGTGGTCGGGCTGTAATCCCAGGATATGGACGTGACGATATTTATTATTTTATTTCTTTATTTATTGTTAAAGTTAAAGATATGTACTTACTATTTAAAATTTGAGTCCTATCGGAAAGTAATTGAGTTGTTTATTGTTTACATATTGACCTATTGGCATGCTAGGCCATTCATAGTTAAAGAAGTCAAATAGTTGGCACAACGTGGTGATAAAGACCTTCTACTTGTAATTATTATTATATGGTATACCAGCTGTGCCAGCGACTTCGACTACTTTGAATTAAACTGAATACAAGTAGCTTAAGTGACTCCTTATTACATTAGCTATCGGCCTGTGAAAACCCCATCAAAATCGGTCCGGCCGTTTCAGAAATTAGCAGGAACAGACAGAAAAAATTCTAAATAAATATTATTTTGGTATATGGACCTTGTAAACATACATAATATGCATTTATAAAAGCGGTTATTTAAATATTACATACAGACACTACAATTTTATTTATTTGTTTAGATTATAGTTGAAACCGGCGCGGTATGAAGAAAGGAAGCTGAGCAAGTATGTAGGAATCGTGACAGGCTCTTGAAGTACTCTGCCTACTCCGTGAGGGATCTGGCGTGAAGATATCTAAGTATGTGTGTGCTACTCACAAATTACATTATAAATTGATCTAAGATCTAAGCCTCTTGGATCGAAACAATGGAAAAATCATTTTTAAAAATAATAGTAAATATAATAGATTTATTATATTTGAAGCAAATACAAACTAGGTTTATTTTTAAAAAGGAAGTTATCAATTCGACTTAATGTTCTTTTTTGCATGTTTGTAACGGCATATTTTTAAACTATTTTTGTGTAATATTAAAAGTAGCTTAATGATTTCAAATAAATTAAATACTGTTTCAAATATAAACAAAAACAAAAATGTATATAGATGACGTCTTAATGAACTTAAAGTATTGTTGCGTTTAAATTATAGATAAGTACAACGTCACCATGCTATTGCTATATACGTATCAACTCCATATCAAAAGCATACATTGAATTCAATTAGAACAAATCACTGTGCAATATATCAATCGAACATAACTATCTACGGAGCGTTGCCAAATCTACCAACATTGTTGATTAGGATTTAGGACTAAGATTTGACGATTATTTTAATGGTAAAGTACTTACGGTTGACAGATCCACCTAGCCACTACGTGCGGCCTAGGGTTCCTTGCAGAGCCAGCCATATCAACGAACAATTGTATACTGACCCACGCAAACTACTCGTCCCCAATTACAATGACTTGCGTAGTGTATTGGGACATACAGTTAATGCAGTTTGCGTTTTAAAAATTCATTTACGACCTTATTTAAACCCAACGTTACGAGTGAAAATGCGTAGTTTTCATATGCGACGCAATTACTAAATTTAATATTGTTTTGAATATTTTGCGTTATTTATTGGTCGTTTAATATCTGTATGACTGTTACGTATATCCTCTGTATGACGTTTTTATAGTTTAGGCCAGGTCATTGTGGGATAAATATGTATTATTTTATTACTAACTCCACATGCGACTTCTTCCACGATTTTAGTGACGGCCTGTTAGTAAAAGTTTTGTAAGTTTCCGTACCCAAAGGGTAATAGTGGGACCTCATTATTAAGTCTTCCCTGTCTGCCTGACTCACCAGGCTGTGACTCGTGAACCGTGATAGTTAAAAATAATTCTTATTACCCGTTGTCTAATTATCCGTATTCCCGAATTTTAAGTAGTCTGTATTCATCAGGCATAATGTCGGCTTCTACGGTAAAAGATTTTTTTAAATGGTCCCATTAATTTAATACAAAAGAACAATCAAATCTTGTTTCTTTATAATATTAGTATAGATAAAATAAATACTTAATAAAGATCACTTCAACAAACTCGATTTACAATAGGGAGACGCTTAAAATATTAACAATAATTTCGTAGTATGTTTGCTTTGAAAATAAATTATTATAATAAAATTATAATACAATACATACATTAAATAGTTAAAGTAGGCTCCATTGATAATTTATATGGTAGGTACGTAACTCTTTGTGGTCAATTTTTTTTGTTTTTATTTCCTTTCCTAATACTATTTAGCGATTTTTAATTCCTTTGTAGATTCCTAGGAAGCGAGACACAATTATTCACTCTCATGAAATGAATGTGTTTTGTCTGATCGAGTCCCGCAATACCACTGTGTTTTTTGGCGGGAGTTTGCAAAATAATAATTATATTTTTAAATATATGGATTTTCGCAAAGTAACACCTCACTATTATTTCATTCATTCATTCATTAATCATTTTGTAATTTGCATTTCTGTTACGCTTGTGTTACGGCCTTAATGACTACAAAGCGCAACAATAGGTTATCCATATTACAATCAAATAAATGATTATATATTTACCATGCCAATTATTATTATCAAGGTTATGACTGATTTCTTAATTATGAAATCTAGGTTTAAATCTATATACTACTATTTTGAAACCTATAGTACGTTCGCGTTGAGAATGCTGTGAGTCATCAGTATCACTTATCACGGTAATGTAATATCAGGATTAATATTATTATTATTAGAACACAACTGTTTCATTTGAAAGAATGACTTCAAATGGCCTCTGTGAACTTGATTTTTTAATTATGCGTGATTTGATTGGTTCGAGGACCAGCGGGTGACAATTAACATTGCAGTCTTAACGTGAACGTAATATAGAATACAAAATATTGAAGGTGTTCCAGGAGAAATAACGGTGGTAAACTATAAGGGCGCGTTTATATGACATGAATTACGTCAACGCGGCCACGCGGCGGGCTTTTGGCGGTAATTCGCGACTCCGCGGCTACGCGATGAGTTACTTACAAAGAATTTCAACTTTGTTTTCTAGTAAATAAAACATAAATTTGCTGTGGCTGAACAGCTAGCGCGCAGCCGCCGCGCGGCGTCCACGCGAAAATTTTCGTCTCGTCTAACTGCAGCCTTAGTCTGGTTCTATTCGCGTAGGTACATATTCGTTTTTGATGTTTTGACCATTTTTAATATTACAAAGTTCGGTCCCATCTGTCAATAAGTTATTGCATCTTCAACCATACTAATTGTCGCATGTTTCTTTTACCTCTTTTTAGAAACTAACTGTGTCCGCGACATCGTCCGCGTTTTTATTTAATTATTTTATTTTAGATGTGTATAAAATAAATGTAGCCTAAGCCGTTCCTTATTACATCAGCTGTCTGTCAGTTGAGTCCCGTCAAAATCGGTCCAGCCGTTTCAGAGACTAGCGGGTACTAACAGACAGACAGACAGAAAGGCAGACAAAAATTATAAAAAATATTATTTTACTAGGTATATTATGCACCTTGTTACGCATACGTTTAGTAAAAAGATGTTATTTTAATATTTTATTTATTTGTATGGATTAAAAAGTATAAAATCAAATCTGGCAACAATGAATACAAAGTATCACCGGCTTTAAATGAATGCGATCCATAATTGGTTCTAATTGTATTATTAAACGAGTGGAAATGCTTGAATCGACATATTTAAATAAGTTTCAAACAAGTTGCACTAGTCGTGGCTTACTCCACTTAGTTTAGTCCAGTATTTGAATAAGTAAGTCTATTCGTGAGTATAGACCCGTTCAATAGTATTATTTAAGGGGCGTCCGTACAACAAACGTGATTGTTTTGTAAGTGATTTCTAATTTAGGTCTACTCGTATAAACAGATGGCGCTGGCTGTTGCTTAAAAGTAAATCGCGCGAAAAATAGCGAATTTGACTTGCAATTGCCATTTTTTATGTATCTGTCTGCGGAAATTTAATTTCTGAAGTAGATAAAAGTCTTACACCACCTTTGTAATACTATAGTTTTACTATTTTAAAAATAATAAAAACCGGTCAAATGCGAGTCGGGCTCGCGCACGAAGGGTTCCGTATGTATAAAACGGTAGTGTGTTTGTGGTTTTAGCGTCAATAGAAATACATCATCTGTGAAAATTACAACTGTCTAGCTATTCGGTTAGCGAAGGTTAAGGGGCTATGTACGGTTCACGAGATACAGCGTGGCGACAGACAGACAGACATACAGACAGACGGATAGCGGAGTCATAGGTTTCCGTTTTTACTCTTAGGGTACGGATCCCTAAAAACTATGAATAAGATCGCTAAACTCCAAACAATCGATGTGTAATAAATTTGGCACGCTCGCCGAAGACAATACAATCCGATCGTCTTGACCCCGGGGTGACATACATTCAAATAGTTTAATTTGGTGTCGTATCTGTGCACTGATTAAAAATAGCTTTAATATGGCGCTTTCATTCATGCACGATTTCTCTTCGGAAATAGACATCATATATCACGCTTCTACACAAATCCAGCCCTGGATTTAAAGGGACAGAGGGGGGGGGGGGGAAACGGTACTCAAGGTTCGGATGCCAATTTCAGGAGGCGCTAAAATTGTTACATAATGTAGTTTAAAACAAAAAGAAAACAAAAAAGCTCTTATACCCGAATAGTAGGCAGAGGTTCATCTGCACCCACGATTAGCCGACGATCCATGATGTGACAGTTGGCAAGTCCGTCGCTGTATCGGGCACAAATCCAATAGTTACGAGTTTTTTCAAAAGTAAGAATAAGTCCTACACGGGAATCGAACCCAGGACCTCATGCGTCATTGTCGGACACCATCACAAAGTCGTGCCCTGCCCTGTGGTCGGGTTGTTAGACCTTTGGGCTAGTCTACCGGCTAGCCTACCCTTCAGACCGGAACATGACAATGTCATTATGGTGGCAGGAATAGGTAAGGCGTTGGATCCCTACCCGAATGAGTTACTGCACCGCACTCTACCACCAGTGGTAGTGACCCAGTTAACCTATGCTCGCCTCTTACGAGCTGCCTGGTAGAGCTATTCTAAAATATAATACGGGGAAAGTTATACCTATGTATATATAGTAGTTATAGTACAGTTTATTGATATTATTGAACTGGAATAACGAGTACATATAAGTACATAGAAAATAAAGATAACATTTTAATTAAAATAATGTCCAACTTGATAGGCTTTTTGTCTCCATTCTTGTGCTTAACATTTATCACTCTGTTTAGCCTTAAATTAAAGGGACCAGCCTTTCTAGGGTTCTGTACCCAAAGGGTAGAAAAAGAATCCCGTTACCAAGACCCCGCTATCCGTCTGTCTGTCTGTCACCAGGATGATGAGATACATCCTGGTGATAGACAGCTAGACAGTTGAAGTTTTCACAGACGATGTATCGCTGTTGCCGCTATAATAACAACAGTTGGAAAATAATTAATATAAATATTTAATATATAAATATTGGAATAATGAAATATTTAAGAGGGTAATTCACAATAAATGATATTCCTGAACAACTGATATCTGTTGGTTTTTCGAGAAACTAAGACATTATACATAGTTTCCATCCTAATCAATATATTATGTCGCTATAAATAGTGCAATTTATGTAAGCAGATGGTACTTCAAAATGTATCGTTTAAGATTGAAGATGATACCTAATTATTATTTATTAATAAATAATTTTTACAAATTATAAACACATTTTTGTTGTTTTTGTAGTTGTTAGATTGGTACGGTAACCTTAATGCGCAAGTCCGACTCTCGCTTAGTTGATTTTAATTCATTATCAACTTAAAATATCGCCCGATTTAAATGAAATCAAAGAGCTTACAGTTATTTCGCTGTTTACATTTTTTAAATTGTTTTTTCTTATAGGCGTAAGCAGCTGCCATTAGTCAAGTGTAATTAATTTGCACCAAGTTTACAAGTCACAAGATTACAAGTCTTTATAAAAATTCATGTCTGAAAATAATGGCATCCTTAGTGAGATTTGGCGACATTGAGAAAATACACGATATGTTAATTTCTACATGATTCACTATTACACCTTAACTGAACAAAATTATACAAAATGCCAACAAAATTGGCTAACTTTACTCAATGCGTACACAAATATCAATAATTGCGAAAAAGGCAACAATATTCGTCTCGCTAAAACCTATACATTCGTATAAATGTCAAATCTATACGAATAAATAAAATGAAAGTGTTCGTTTGTAATTTTATATAAACCAAAATCATATTAATTACATTTTTGTCTGTCTGTTTCGGCTAATCTCTGGAACGGCTGGACTGATTTTAACGGGAATTTTTCTTGCAGATAACTGATACAATAAGGAGTAACTTAGGCTATTTTTATTTCAGAAATGTATAAAATCAAATAAATAAAAAAAACGCTGACGAAGTCGCGGGTTCCCCTAGTACCTACTATCTAAATCTGGGAATTGCATGTACGTCATTAAAACGCAATTCTTATTAAGTAAAAATAATGTAGGTCATTCTTAAAAAATATAGGTTTACAGGATAAGTAGTCTGAACAAATGAATTGTGTAGCAAAAAACTGTCTAAATCATTTTAAAGTCTGCTATCTACTGTCGTGTTACATCTTTTTGGAGAATAATAGCTGGCCTTAACATGCATCTTATTAAATATATTAATTTTTGATGTTAAAACATCTATTAAGCTTAATTACTAGAAGTGTTGCCGGAAACCGACCGAATTATATTACAAGCAGTGCAAAGCAAGTGCAAGCAAAGTTCATGTATGTGGCACAGAAATAGCTAATATGGGTTACACGTGCATGGAGAACCAAAATTTAAAATAGACAAGTTGGACCTGATCGGAATGGACATCGGTCTTTTGAAATTCTTTTAGGGATTTTTTTTATATAATTTAAAAGAGTTTATTATTGTTCCAATCATCCGAATTAAAAAAAAAAAAGAAAAAAGTTATAATTGCGATACCTTCTGGAAATTTTTGGTGCTTGTTAATAAATAATATCTCAACTTATGAACAGATAGTGAATAAATTTGGCACACTTACAGCGATCGGACTTAGAGAGAAATATACCTAGGTATGGTGCTTTTTTACAAGTCATTAAAGTAGTTCTTTTGGAAAAATAGATTCATATTTTGATGACATAAGTGACACAAATATCTTTATTATATTTAAAAAAAAGCGAGACATTTTAATTATTAAAAGAGAAATTGATCTTTCTGTTAGTTTTAAAATATCATTTTGTTATTTGTAAACATAGTAAAAACATAATGGTTATGTTCTTAGGAGTAAAACATCTAATAAATAATCGATGAAAGCAGAAGATTAAACTGATAATATTTATGACACATGAATACATGAAATTAGAGCAATAATCATTAATCTTTCGTTATTTCTTTTGAAAATCTCTGACAATATTTTTCATTAGATTTTTATTAATTTTATATTTCTTTCGTCCTTATCGGTCACGCTAAGATCAATCAGATAAGATTCTGTTGTAGATTTTATTTAGATAAAGAAATTTTAAGTCATTAATTTCAACGAAATTATGGATCATGTATTGACCTGATCAGTAATAAGGTATCAAAAAATTGAAAGTATTAAAACTTACCTTAATCATAGTTATTGTTTTAGTTTTGTAGACTTTTCTTCTCTTTAACTAAACTTAAAATCACTTAAAGCTTTTTCGAGGTTAGTGGGTTAAACATCGCTAGTGAAATTTTTCAGTACCATGAAGAACTACTCCATTATATCCCAACTTTAGTAGCAAACGCAAGCGTAGGTCAACTAAAATGTGACTAAAAATTGGAACAAATATTTCCAATCTTTTTACCGCAGGATGTTCCATTTCTAAACACTTTTCTATGTTAAGAGTTCCAACAAGACTGCCTAAAATGCTTTGAACTGTTCCAATCTTTTCTGACGCAGTTAAAGAAGTACATTCATCACAAATCCAGTCCGATTTGGGATCAAGAGGTGATACTGGCAATAAAATACCAGTGCATGTTTTATGAAAACATTTCAGGGCTGATAATTTTGTCCCTAGCTCTGTAGGATCGGAACATCTGCGACATTTGCACCAGAAATGCTTAGCTTTGTACAATTGCACACGTCTTGCAGGAGTACACCACAAAACACTTGTATAGCACGATACAATTTCTTCACCAATGTCTATGTCCTTCGTGGCATGTACAATCATTGAATGATCACTCTTGAATATATTTCTCGTATTGGGAACGCAACTGTGGTTTAAAAATGAGGATAAAGGATACAAACCCCTCATTGGAACTCTTATATTTGAAGCATCTTGGCTTATTCTATAAGCATTAACATTAAAAATATTATGAATTTCTTTTATAAATGAAACATGTTTTTTTGGAATATCGTAAATTGCACAAAGGGTATCCAACTCTTGGAATTTATCTTCGTCTTTGACTGCATTTTGTTGCAGAAGTTTAAGTAATGCTTCCTGTTCCTTATCTAGAGTTAAGCAATATACATACATGAGCATTTTGGTAAGTATATTTGATGCATCTTCAGACGTCTTTAGTTTCCAATTTTGTGTGATAAATAAACAATCTGGAATGTGTTTTTTGGATGATTCACAATTGGAACACAATAATGTCAAACACTTTTTACATTTAATGTTTGGATTTAGCACATGACAATATGCACAGAAGGAATTCATTTTCCAATCTCCTCTTGGTCCAACAACAAGTGGTTTATTTTCAAAAATCAAAGTTCCTCTCTTGATTGGTTTAGAAGCAAACAGTCCTCTTCCACCAAGATTCGAATGTTTAATTTCAAAAGAAAAGGTTTCAATGTCGGGGCAACATATTTTAAAAATTTCAAAGTTTTGCGGCACAGCCATGCTTGAGTTACGCTATAGTTCAATATGATCGAAATATTTAACAGTGACTGACGGCCTGAATGGTTTAACGTTGATTACTGTTATGAAAATAGCATCTGGAATTTCCCTTCTGAAGTTTGTGAGGCTAGAGCACGCGTAAATGCGTATCGGAAACAGTTTCTGATTTTGTTCCAAGTATAAGCATGGAAAATACGACTAAAATGTTGTAATATTTACAACTGATACAGTAAATGTTTTATGTTGTGTAATAATAGAATGTCATGAACGTGAATGAATTTTAAACAACGTTTCGTAAAGGAAAATAGGTTTTATAGTAATAATATTATGTATTTCCAAAATTCCATGAGTTATCTTACACACATTTTTTTAAAGCTTTTAATATGTAAGTAGTTTTATGTATGTTCGGGTGGAATCTTAGAACTCAATTTTGCAGTAGATATCTTCATCCGATTAAGCTGAAATTTTGTAAACAAATTTAGTTTGGATGAGAATGAGAAAAAGGTACTTGACGTCATTCTAAATCCAATATGGCGGACCAACCAATATGGTGGAATGGTTGGTTTTAATGCACTTCTATAATATGGGTATCATATGAAAGGGTTCGTTGAGGGCAATTTTAAAGCATTTAAATAAAAGCTTTTTCTAAAAAGTTTTTTTTACTTTAATTTATTGCACACAGCCTTTCCGATAGTAAGAGATATCCATGGTCTATAGACACCATATATATTGTGTGTGTGTGTCGATGTCCTGTGACAGGGATGTTAGGCCTGATGTGCAAATATACTTACTGGCTACCTACCCTCCGGAATTGCCTGTAGATGTTTTAGGTGTGTCGCTCTATAGTAGTTGTAGTGTAATGTTAAGCCAGAAAGAGTAGGTAGGACATTATAGAGAAAATTAGCAATACTATCTATCGGGGGCACGATTTTATTAGAAACTAGCTGTGCTCGCGAGTTTGTCCGCGGTTTTAAGCCTAAGCCGTTACATCAGCTATCTACCAGTGAAATCCCATCAATATCGGTCCAGCCGTTTCAGAGATAAGCGGGTACAAACAGACAGAAAAATAGACAAAAATTCTAAAAAACATTGTTTTGGTACACGTACCACCTAGTGATAGAGTGTGCAGCAACTCACCCGGGTAGGGATCCACCGCCTTACCTATTCCTACCGCCAAGGTAGCAGGTAGACTTGTAGACTTGCACATCAGACCTAATACCCGACAGCGACGTACCTACAACAACTATGGTGTCTATAGGCCACGGTTATCTCTTACCATCAGGAAAGCCGTGTGCTAGTTCGCTTCCTCATTCCATAAATAGATATACATAGAGTGGTTTTACATATGGTTCATAGATCTTTTTATACAGGTCTCCCGATGTTAACCGTAGATGTTGTAGGTGAGATCACTGTCTATGGTTGGGCTGTTAGAACCTATGTGCAAGTGCATAGCATCAGTGTTGATGTTGGAAGTGACCCGGATAACCTATTTGCACCTCGTATGAGCTGCCTGGTAGATAGGAAGGCGGTCTATTGTACACAAGGAACTCGGATCAACACAGGGAAATACGCAAACTTCTGGTATTGAAAATTTTTGATTATAATCCCGCAGAGGATTTATGGTGAAACAATTACCTAGCAACACAAATAAATAATACTGGAATGCATGCAGACCATGTAATATAAAAATAACATATACCAAAATAATATTTTTTAGAATTTTTGTCTGTCTGACTGTCTGTCTGTCTGCTTGTAACCGCTAATCCCTGAAAAAGCTGGACCGGTTTTGACGAGACTTTCACTGGCAGACAGCTGATGTGATAAGGAGTGATTAAGCTACTTTTATTTTTAAATTTAATATTAGAAATGTTTAAAAAAAATAGTTAAATAAAAACGCGGACGAGGTCGCGGGCACAGCTACTTTGTTATAAAGTCTAAGGAATTTTTTACCGAGCAATGTCCACATATTATAGATAAAAGAAAACTACTTATTATTAAACTTTTTTCTATACTTTTTATTAAAAGTCACGCTCGGTCTTGATATATACCTAATATGTAAAAATCCGTCAAGTGTGAGTCGGACTCGCTCACGTAGAGTTCCTTATCATTGCTTATAAAAAGGCCAAAAAAGTAATGTTTGTCGTATGAGATCTATATATATGTTCATTTATTTCTGTTTTTAGTACTTGTTGTTATAGCGACATTAAAAATGATTAAATTTGTGAAAAGATGATTTGTGAAAACTTCAACTGTCTACCTCATAATACGTTACATGAGATACAGCCTGGTGACAGACAGACGGACAATGGAGTCTTAGTGATTTCCGATTTTACCCTTTGGGTAGGGAACCCTAAAAATACAAATATATAATAATGATTGTGGATTTTATTTGGTATACCTAAAAAGAAGTTTATTTTTTTAAATGAAAGTAGCATTTTTTGTTTTCTTGCTCAATGTTTGAACATTGTGAGTTTGACTAGCTTAGATTAACTGAGATAAATTGTATAAACAAAAGGTGAAATAAATATATCTGGACTAATTATACTATTTTATTCAACCCTAAAGTAAGCAAAATATAATTATGCTTGTGGTGTGGTTGTTAATCAACTATCTATACAAAGAAATACTTTAAAAGACACCAGGATACATTTGATGAACAACCATTGATAGAAAAATCTACGTTCATCACTTATAGCCTCGAACCAGTCACGCGGTTGGTCGGTAGCATTAGGGCGTGTGCGCTAAGCCCTTGACCAAGGTTTGTTGACAGTTTAGATTAAAATCACTTTTAAATCCATCTGACGAGTAAAGAATGATGAATTACTATACACTCATAAATAGTATTATCACTCATATTATCCCCGAAGGGGTAGGCAGAGGTGAGCAAGTATATCAACAGCTCGTAAGTCCACTTTGGGCACACTCCAATCCCGGGCAATGTAATGCTTACTCAGAATAATCTGAAAAACATTTAAGAAAAGTTGCTCGACCTGGAAATTGAACCCGGGACCCTAACAGTCTTAACAGGCGACAGCCGTACCGTTACACCACAGAGG
>DVZL01003013.1:0-14533 GCA_018236625.1 Lasaia peninsularis
GTGTTCGTAGGTGGCGGTGATCACTTACCATCATGTGACACATTTGCCCGTTTGCCTCCTTTTTTATGAAAAAAAAAAATGTTTTGGCTGCATAGTAATTAGGTCAAAGCCTTTACACCTCATCAGAATTATTTAATTATTAGGTAATGATTTATTGGTAGAAATGTTCATAAATATAATATGTTCACACCTACCAACATAAAATACAATTATGATTCATAGATACAGTCAACAGCAAATTTCAATATGATAATAATTTCTAGGTTATTTTATAATAAGCAGGTTTTGACCGCCATCTCACCTTTTGTAGCCAAAGATGGAACATGATTACCATCTTCTTTCCAGCCTTATCCCGTTTCTATGTCATAATATAATATAGGGGTCCACTATCTAATCTAGGGGATTTGACAAAGGCGACAGTTTATACACAGGGCAACTGCCATTCGACCTCAACATCTCAGAAGGGAAACCAAGAACAACTATATTACATCAAGTTAAATTTTGAATACACAATGGTTTCCTGACAATTTTTTCTTTCACCGGAATAGCAATCAGAAAGTGTATTTAATTAAGTTAGAAATTCATTGCTTTATGTGGGACTAACTACTAGGCCAGTGAGGCTCAGAAATAACCCTTTTATTCTAGCTTAAAGATAGCTTGGTTATATTGTTCCAGGATACACTCGCAGGCACCCATTCTACTCCACAATAACAATTATCTATTCAAATAAAAATATATGATTCATTAATTTGTAAAATTAATATAATCACTTTTTACTGAATGCATATATATATATATTCTGGTCCTTCTGTTCGCTTGTGCTGGTTAATCTCTGGAGCGGCCGAACTAATTTTGACGGGACTTACACTGGTAACTTTTATTTAATTAAACTCAAACGCGGATGAAGTCAGGGGCGTATATCTAGTGAAATATATTTATTATTCAATAAACTAGCTTGGTACTTGTTGATTTGAACAACCTTGTTCTCTATCCGTCACATATTTATGTGACAGCTAGTAGTTCCCGTTCTGTAACGAGGGTTAAGGAGGATGGCTGACGGTCCTACAATACCAAGAATAGCCCCTTGTCATAATATCTATGCGTTTTGTTATTGAGTTGTAATATTTATGCATTAAATATATCGACATTATGTTACGTTGTGGGACGCTATCGATTATATTGTATTATTTTGCTTTCATTTTTTTTATTATAAAATCATAAAAATTAGAATACCTTCATCATTACCATACAAAAGATTCGTGATCACTACATTTTATAAAACAAAGTCGCTTTCTCTGTCCTTATATCTGCGAAACCGGGGCAGGTTGCTAGTAATAGTTAAAAAACAGTTCAAATTTTAAAAGCATACATTAAGTTTAAGTGTTAGTGGTGGGGTTCCAGGAAGACAAAACAATCGAGGGAGGTTAATATCGTGTAAATATTGATGTCAATATTTATATTATGGTCACTTTTACTCGTTAAAACTCGAGAGCGGCTGGACCGATTTGGCGTACCTATTTTGGTTTTGAATTAATTATAAGAGTCCAGGGAAGGTTCAAAAGGTGATTAAATATAAAAAAATACTAGGAATATAGTAAAAACAACAATTTCGTTTCTTCTGAGCAACTCTTCGTACCTGTCAAATATTTGACGTTCGTGCGGTCGTTCAAAAATCAAATTAAATTTAAAAGTGAGATTTTTTAATTATTTTGGTTTTGAATGTGATTTTCATGCTTTGGTACGGACTCAACCGGGAAAGCTTGTAAGATATAAATATATATGTAGTAACACAAAATTTGTTAGACTAATCTGAGATAGCTTAATGTAAACCTGTATTTAACTAATTTATATCTAGAATATTTCAGACCCTCAACCCAACAAAATAATTTTCATTTCATTTCAATTTATTTCAATTCATTTCATTTCATTTCATTTCATTTCATTTCAAACGGTGGCATGAGATTTATTTGAAACCTTGTAACCTTTTAATAAATTCGACCGAAAATTCTATTTGAGAATGGCAGATTAAAGAACGGCCGAAAAATCTGAGCCTAAAAATGGATACGTGGTTAGAATGAACCTGAAAATTCTAAGGTTTATTTTCAGTGACGATATATCAAACTAGCGACTCGCCCCGGCTTGCTTGCATGTTAAATACATTGGTCTAAGATCCCAACTTAAGCCAATTTTGCACCGTATTTATTATTTTCTATTATCAGCTGATAATAGAATAAACATTATTTTATAATAAATTTAGTATATTAGAGAATATATTAAAAATGGGTTGCCAAAAAAAATCCTGGACCTCTTCAATAGTTTACGTGCCGAGCATGCGCTCTTGCTTTTATTCAAGGCCCCAACAGAGACGACTGCAAAGTTCGGTACTTTATTATTACACAGTATTTTCGGGGTAGGGATCTCTCTGTCACTCGTTTTTACACGCATAGAAATTTAAATCGAAAATTTAAATTCGCAAACTTCTATTAGGACCAACTTTTTTGCAGACTATATCAACGTGTTCAAAATAAAACAGCGCTTATCTGGATATTTTTTTTTTCAATTATTATAAGAAACATTAATCATTGGATAAACCCTCATTTTTAAAAAAAATATTAAAAATATTTAGTCCAGGATTTTTTATGGCAACCTATGTTTAATATTTTCTCTAATATACTAAATTTATTATAAAATAAGTTTCATTCTATTATCAGCTCGGTGCAAAATCGGCTTAAGTTCGGATCTTCTACTACTATATTTATTACTTAACCTTATCTTCAAGATACTCGTTTATGCTATAAGTTTTCTCTAACAGTAACTCAAATACCTGAAGTTAAGCGTGGGCGCACATCGCACGCTTAGAATTAAAGTGACTTAACTCAAAATTTATGGAGGTAATACTAGATTTTACCATTTCACTATAAATACAAACTTACATTGTAATTGTATACTCAAAATGCTAATCCACAAATTTTGGTTAAAACCAATCGTTTGCGAAACACGAAAGAGATATATCAAAATGTATTTCAAGTGAATTCGGTCACTTCAATTCTAAGCCTGCGATATGTACCTCTGTCTTGCCTTTCGAGGATATGCGCGTAACAATATTTATTTATTTATTTTTAATTGGCTCATTACTAAACGGATGTCTATATGATAATAACAATAGATACTTGGAATTTGTTGCGTGGACCTAAATCGTGACTGAATCAGTCTATGAATAGTCATCGTGTAGGTTTTGATCTGATGATTATTAGAATAAGAATAGGTTTTAGCTGTAGTTATAGTTGCTCTTTTTCCCCGTGCTAGTCCGGGTCCTCTGTGTAGAATAGACCATCTGGCTTCCTACCAGGTGGCTCGTAAGAGGTGAGCAAAGGCTGTCAAGGTCATCGCTAATAAGACCACTGGTGGTAGAGTGCTGTGCAGCAACTCGCCCGGGTAGGGATCCACCGCCTTACCTATTCCTACCGCCACTAAGAAAACGTCGTGTTCCGGTCTGGAGGGTCACCCACATCATTTATGGTGTCTATTATCATCAGGAGAGTTTTAAGTATGTTATTATACTGGCTTCAAAAATGTCAAGGTCAGGTTAGATCTTTTAAAATTTTGCCATTTCACGAATTAGGTAGAAATGTAGTTGCGTAGTTGACTTTTTAATTTTATTAAACCCTATTGAAAACAAATAATATGTTTTTATTTTTTGTGGGTATGTTATACTGCGTTATTACGGTTCTTAAATATTGTAAAGGGACTCTTTATAAGACCCTTCTATTTTAAGAGGCAAGCACAGGTTCTATTGTCACCAACACCATGACATTGACTAGGTGGTAGAGTCTTGCAACGACTCGCCCGGATTAGTACCACCGCCTTACCTATTCATGCCACAATAGTCGTGTTCGCCATTGTCGTGTTTTGGTTTGGAGGGTAGGGTAGCCGGTAAAATTACTCACTCAAGTAATTTTACCGGCTACCCTATCACTCAAATCAAGGCTTACCATCCCAGCCTCAGATTGGCAACGCAACATTTCCACCTTTGGTGTCTATAGGCTACGTGTATTTCCATCACCATCAGGAAATCCGTCTGCCTGTTTGCCTTCCAATATCATAAAAAAAGACAATTGACATGTCTTAACGAAGGCAATGAGAACTCGGGGCAACTCAGAAAAAACCACAATCTCGTCGAACTTGAGGAACTTCGTACCAAGAAATCGTGCTGCGTTCAAATATTTGAGCCAGTAGCTAACTTGAAGCAACTACTTGTCTCGGCCTAAGCGCGTGCTGCTATCTGTCTGTCAAACTCTAATCGTTTCATCACGATCCCTCGTGTGACGTAATCAGTAATTATCTCTACGCCAACTCCACGTACATTATTGTACTGTCATTTTGATTCTTTCGTTGGTAATGTAGTTAGGAAACGTTATTTATATATCACTCTTAACTTGTTCAGGTTTGTAAACATTAATGTATTGAATACTAGCTGATCCGGCACACGTTTTGCTATTTATAGATTCATTACAGGTGTTGGTGGTGGATAGATAAATTTGCGGCTGTATCTCTTAATGGCGAATTCTAAAAAAGTTAAAATTAAAAAAAATAAAAAATAGAATGCATCACCCTTATCACTTAGATATGATAAACAGTTACCGACCTGCTCTCAGACCCACTGAAAATAAGCACAAGATTTCATAACATTTGATCGAGTCGTTTCGGAAGAGTGTTGTTACAAATACTGTGATATTATTTTAGTATATGTCTCTGTAAGTGTGTGTGTATTTGTGTATTTGAGTATGTGTTGTTGACAACCAAATCACAAGTATATTGCTTACTTTAGGTTAGATCATTAACCTGTTCATAGGTGTTTTTATTAGCTGTTCTAACATACCTATATTCATAAATGTTTCTTGCTTAAGAACCTTCTAGAAATCATTAGATGCCCTAAAAGATGAATGTAATCTGTAGTCATATTAAATTTATGTATAACCAAGGAATATACGGCTAAAAGTAAGTAAATTATATAGCCATCTTTTATACTTGAGCTAAACTTAGAAATGAAATGAAATGAAATGAAAAAAAATGAAAATAATTTATTTGCCGAATATGTGTGTTTAAAAGTTGTTACAAAACAAAAGTTTTAATTACCTATATCAACATATTCTACCACAATGTGGTGTGCAAATATTTTAACATTTTTGGGACAGTTGATTGATAAAATCAAGTGTTGCGGGAATCCATATTTAAATAAAAATAGAAATATTACTTTGCAAAATACCGCCAAAAACAATAGTATACTGAACTGAAGCATCTTTAGGGAGCTCGATGGCACGATGCGTTGGCGTGCTTCGGCTGCGAAGTCGAACGTGCGTTGAGAGTAAATTATGTATTTTGATTGATGGAGTTGCACATATTTTTTTTATTTTTTCTGCCCTCCGAACGTAATTAAGCAACTCTTCCGTTGTGTTTTTGTCTCGCATTCATCGAATATAAAAATAATATACTCAGGCGATAACAAAAGCCTTAAGCTCACCTCGACCCACAATGACATGTGATCTAAGAATTTCCTTATTTTATTGCCCTGGGGATACTACTTTATTTCACTAGTGGACGACCGTATTGTCACATCCCTATGCCAAAAATAGAGTTGTAATTCTGATTGTCACAATTTTGTCAATTAATTCATAGTGTTGTAAATAGTCTAATGAAGTTCTTTTATCGGCCGATACAGGTTTGTTTCCCGATTTTTGTGAATGGATCAACATTTACATCGAAGATAACGGAATTTTACATTATACGGCATCAAGCGTCATTAAAACTTTATTGGAAATAAATTTTATGAATAACATGGAACTTACGCAATGTATATTAACATGTCCGACAAGTGTATATACATGTGGAAATGGCCTCAAACTTTATTTATTTATTTGACACTTTATTGTACACAAAACTTAATGTATACAACAAGCTTTTCTCTATATACTGAGATTTCTCCCAACAAATCCAAAGTAACACTTAATACACAACTTAAACAAAATTAACTTATTTAAAAGTATTACACAGTTGTTCTAAAAAAGTGCTGCTTTATAAAGCAACACTTTTGGCAGGGGTTTGTTGATTCCTTAATCTATTCAAACAAATTGGAGTGTCTGTATGTAATATTAAAATAAACGCTTTTCAGTAAATGCATATGTATGTTTAGAAGGTACTATATAACAAACTAATATTTTTTTTAAATTCTTATCTGTCGGTCCGTTTGTACCCGCTAATCTCTGAAACGGCTGGATCGATTTTGACAGGACTTTGACTGGCAGACAGCTGGTGTAATAAAGAATAGCCTAGGCTACTTTTGTTTTAAAATTTTATTCTAGAAATGTATGAAATAAAAACGCGGACGACGTCTAGGGCACAGATAGTATACTATAATACTTTTTGTTTGAGAGCCACAGTGGTCTAGTGGTTAAGGGCTTAGGACTTCCATTCTAGGTTCAAAACCCCGCTAGGTACTAATCAATTTTACTAAGTACTAAACATTTTCTGTGTGCTTTTAAGATGACGAAAAACATAAAACGGGAATCCAGATTTGTGTATTTGTATTCGTAGCACCTGCTCTGTGTAAAAACAGGCTCTTTTGTCAAATCGCCCAGATTAAGTATTCTCCCCAATATTGTCTCATATAGAAACGGAAATACGCTATGATGAAAAAAAAACAGCGTGGTTTTTTTTCGCGACGAATTAAATTTAAATGAAATATTTTGCTCCTTTTATCAAATATTACTGCATATTTTTATGTTCCAAAATGAATGATTTTTTATTGTAACAGCTGTTTTAGTCTACCTATCAGTCTGATGTTTTGCTGCTTAGTTGAAATATAATACAAAAATATGTATGTGCTGTCTAATTTAGTATTTATTTGTTTACACAAAAAATAATACTTGTGTGAAAGATAACCTTACCAAAAAAGGTAAAATAATTTGATCACGTGAGCGACGTTGCGAGTAATTGCTAGTATACAGTATAAAAGTGCGAATTTTAATTATGATAATTATTTACGACATTTAAAATCAATGACATCTCAAAAACTTTTGCCATAATTTATAAAACTGTTTGAAAAAAAAAATTCGAAATTATAATTTTGAAGTCGCATTTTATATCATTTTCCCACTTGTTTTTATGGCATAAGATGTCGTATTGACTAAGTCATAAGAGACAACGCTCGGAGAACTTAAATTGAGTTCAGTATCAGCGTGGCTATGCGGTGATGTCATCATCCAAGATAACGGACAGTGTCTCGACTTCGAGAAACTATTAAATTAGATACCTTTCATATATTATATTAATATTTGTTTCCTTGATTTCGTAATTTATAGACAAATAGACAAAACTGTGCCTGCCTACAAGTAATAACATCCGTTGAACCAAATGGCCCATTAATTTACAAAGCGCCCAATATTTTCATTATACACGCAGGTATTTGAGTATTCAGCGTTTTCAGAATCACCAAACAGTGTCATGACTTTTTTAAAACAATTCTTGTATAGTATATACATATTTAGTATCGCCTCTGCGGTGTAACGGTACGGCTGTCGCTTGTTAAGACCGTTTGCCGCGTAAGGTCCCGCGTTTAATTCCCAAGTTGGGTAACTTTCCTCCATATATCCAAAATTTTTTCAGATTATTCTGAGTAAGCATTACAGTGCCCGGGATAGGGATGTGCCCGAAGTGGCAATAGGATGGCCACTTATAACATTAAGGGGCCTAGTTCCTTTGCTAATCGCGGGTGTTCTAGTATAGCTACTGGACTTACGAGTCGTGGATACTAGCACACCTCCCCCTACCCTTCTTGGATAATAGGCGTGAAGGCACGTATACGTATTTAGTACAACTCGTGGTAGTTATTCAGTTCATGTAAAATTTTATCCTCTATTTTCACCCCCTTTGGTGGTCAAATTTTGTAAAATCCTTTCATAGTGGATGCCTACTTTATTAGAGTAATATGTGTGCGAAATTTTAAAGTTTCTAGCCCTCAGAGTTGTGCCTTGGTTACAATATTCAATCATGTTTATTATTGAACCTCCTTCATGCGTAGTTTATTATTACTATTCGGTAGGGTGTTAGAATACAGTTGAGGCTCATGGGGTTGATTTCCACGTCAGCGCTCATCGTAGTTATTATTCGATTTAGATAACCAGGAAACGCGGTTAACTAAAGACCACCTCCTACCTTCAGATCTGCAATATTTGGTTTTCGGGCTTAAAATATTGGAATAATGAAATATAGTGCGATTAGTGAGATCACTTAAGTTTTGAAGCATCACACTATCATCAGTAATCAAGTGCGTGTATTATATCCATAAATATCGTCAATACGAGTCGTAAGTCTTTTCTTATTGATATAACTGTCGGGGTCACGGAAAAGACGCGCCCGCCCACGCGCCGAATATTGTGCTAACGTACACTCAAATTTATTATTTTTAACTTTTTTTTCACGATTAGAGTATAAAATAATTCTTAATATTAAGTAATCATCAACAGTGAAGGTTAATATGCGTTGAAATTTAATCTGAGATGATGGTCAGCCTTGAAAAAAAGAAACCATCATAAAATATATTTTTGAAACTTTGTTTATAAGTTTACTTATTATATGCATATAAACCTAACTCTTGAATCGCTTAATCTAATTTAAAAAATGCATCCAAAATCCCTTGGGTCGTTTTAAAGATCCAAGCATACATAAGGATAGATAGTAATGGGAAGAGACCTTGTTTTATATTAAGCATTAATATCTTACAATAGTTAAGGATAATAAAAATAACGAAAAGGGGTAAAGTAACCTATATAAACTAATTACAAGTGATAATCAACCAAACAAGTTTCCTGAGTATTAACAATAATTTCACGCGACACGGCTAGCGTACCGATCGACGGCCGAACGGATACTGGCAAGTGGTAGCTCGCAAAGCATAGACCGCGCGGAAGAATAGCCGACGAATTTACCTTAATCGAGGTTGAAATATACTCGATTGACGAGGGTATTTAAAACTTTTAATCACGTGGCATTTTGGTGGTTAATAAATAAACAACGGCGAATAATTGCTATTTAAATAGCAAGGTAAATTATTGGTAGCGATTGTACATAATGCCCGTTGTCTCATGACCATTATACATATTTATAAGATAACACAGCCGAATAATTAAATATATAAATACAAATTTATATTTATCTCAAATCTGCAATGTGTATTGGCTTCGCATTTGGATATTAATATCACTTTACTACGATGAATACATTTACATAAATAACTTACAAATACGGTGTCAAATACACGTATAGTGGTGTGTGTTCTGCCTTATAAAATAGTAATTATAAAATTCTCTTTGTTGTGTGATAATTAAAACAAATACATATTTCAAATTTAATAAAGTTATGTTCTGTAGGTATGCCACATTTCAAGTCACTGAAAGACAAAATATTGAACGGAAAAAATCTTTGAACTATTGTCAAATTTACTAGTCTATAGTTGTCCGTAAAAATCGAAATAAATGCACTTTTCTATCTCAATGTACCGATGTGACATCATAATATAAAGCTAAACATTACAAATAAGGCTAGTTTTTTGTTAAAATTCTCTTTAAATGCCTTGTTATTAGTAAAATAGTGGAAATAACATCTTATAGAATTTAGAAATTTACCTAATACTACGATTTTCTTTACTGGCAACAGGCATTCTATAGTAAATAAGTAGATGCACCCGCAATTTTGTCCATGATTTTTTAAAAATAGTTTATTTTTGACTCAGTCGAGCAGCAAAATAGCATATATTCCAATCACATGTGATTCCTGACTTTTCTAATTTTATTATGGTTCTACTTTTCTTTACAGAGCTTCTTTGATAAAATCCATTTGCTAGTTTAAGATTACCTATACGTTCAAAACTCCTTGTAGATTCTGGGTTTCAACTTATTAAGGACAACTTATAGTAGGAGTTGTTAGTCTGTAATTTCTGAACTACAATACTTACGATTTGGAAAAAAATATAGAACAGCTTGAAAGCGATATTCTATCTGACAAAGAAATAATAAATGAAATCAGACTGTAATCTTTTTTAAAAGCTTTTATTTAACTTGCAATGTAAGTATGTATGTTCGGGTGGAATCTTAGAATTCAATTTTGAAGTAGATATCTTCATCCGATAGAGCTGAAATTTTGTATACACATTTAGTTTGGATAACAATGCACGATAAATCCAATATGGCGGACCAAAAAGATGGCGGAATAGTTATTTTTAAAGCACTTACTACAATATGGGTATCCAATGAAAGGACTCGTTGAGAGCAACTCGAAAAATAATGAAAGCTTTTTTTACAATGCTTTTTCTGCTTTTAATTTATTTTATGATATTGATAGGGAAACAAGCAGACGGATTTTCGTGCTAAGACAAAAACGTCAGCTAAAGACACCAAAGATGGTAGTGATGCAACTTGAAATCAAAATTACGAGCACTGTGTAGTGGTTATGGTGATATTTATTGAGTATAATTAAGTCGTACTTAAACTGTCACCAAAAAAGCCAAGAGACGAAACGGCGAAACCAGTTTGAAGACCAACCTGAAGACAAGTATAACCTGTAATTAGTTATTGAGCGTGCAATTCATAGATTGATGAGTAGAGTAATCTTACAGTTTCGGTTCTCGTCTAAATTTCATGAGACCAAGACCGAGCTGGATAAATTGAAGCAAATCTGGTCAAGTGTGAGTCAGACTAGCAAACGAAGGGTACCGTGCATATCAATCATAAAACAGCAAAAATCGTATTTTAAATATTCTTAGTAGTCTATATAATTAGTGTATATCTTTGATTAATAGTAAATTAAACTGTTAGAAATAAGAAACAATTTCACAAAAAAATCACGTTTATGGTATAATATCACGTATATTGTCTGTATATAATAATATGTAAAAAATATAAATAATTTATTTGGAACACTTAAATATTTGCACACCGCAATATGGCGGTTAAATATTTTTTTGTTTTTTTTTTTACTCCAATCTGAGTGGCATTAGACTAATGAAGTGATACCTTACAATCTAAGAGTTGTTCACTTAAATCATACCCCAATAAAAAAGTCTTATGTCGATTGAAGAATTTACAGCTCCTTTTTTAATTTATTCACGAACAAGTCTTTATTAATAAGGTGGTCGAAGTAGCCTCGATCTCATATTAACAGTAATAGTAGTAAATATTTTTTGCTCAATTATGTCATAAAAGTATTGTGATAGAACACTGCTGGAGCGAGATATTATAATTGGATAAATGGACCAGAAAAAAGAAGCTCGAATTTCATTATCAGTTTTTTGTAGTAGACAGCCAATATATTTCCTAATGTTAAGCATATCAAAAATATAAAATGGCCATAGTGTTGCCAACCTAAGACTGCAATATCAAATGACTTTCTTAAGTACCTTCATGGCTATTATCCCCGAAGGGGTAGTAAGAGGTGCTAGTATATCCACGACTCGTAATTCGAGTAAATATACTAGAACACCCACGATTAGCCAAGGTACTAGGGCCCATGATGTGATAGGTGGCAAGCCTATCGCCACTTCGTGCAGATTCCAATACCGGGCAATGTGATGCTTACTAAGAATAATCTGAAAAACATGTAAGAAAAGTTGCCCGACCAGGGAATCGAACCCGGGACCTTACGCGACTAACGGTCTTAACAGGCAACGGCCGTACAGCTGCACCACAGAGGCCACTTGTGTAAGTTCACCGACTTTCCCGTCCTCCAAACATGGACTCGATAAAAGCAAGGACTAACGTTCTGGTGGCTGAAATAGGTAAGGTGGTAGAACCGATGCGTTGAGTAATGATTGTAGAGGAAGCTAGGTAAGTATGTAGGAATCGTAACACTTGGCAGCATCTCGCCCGGGTAGGGATTCACCACCATACCTATGCCTGTCGCCATAATGACAGTGTTGTGTTCCCGTCTGAAGAGAAGGTAGCTGGTAGACTTGCACATCACACACACACACAGGACAGCGATGCCCCTATAACATCTGTGGTTATCTTATCATCAGGATAACCGTGTTCTTGTTTGTTGCCTTATCATATATTTAAAAAAATTACGAGTACTTAAATATAAAAACTTATTCATAGCTTTACTAGATCCTCTAACCTTTCGCAAGGTAGACTTATATGTATAGGTAAAACTGGAAATATTGCTAAGCTACTTTTAAATTCTAGCTAATTAAGCCGGCCAAGTGCGAGTCGGACTCGCGGCCGGTGGGTTCCGTACTATTATGTGTAAACATGGCAAAAAATTAGTTCGCTGTATGTATTTAGTATTTGTTAATATAGCGGCAACATAAATACATGATCTGGGAAATTTTCAACTTACTAGCTATCACGGTTTACGAGGTACAGCCTGGTGATAGACAGAAATTTAAAACCCTAAAAACGAAAATGTTTTGATAGCCGTCAGCTAATTATAGCATACTAGCTTTTCACTCGCGTCTTCGGCCTCGTGAATTATTTTGATAAGACAGACAACTTTCAAAGGGCTGACATTTTTCCGACTTATAATACTTATAGCGTAAAAACATACCCTCCTTTAATGTAGTCGGTTAAAAGGTAGCCTATGTCCTTCCTCAAGGTCAACTCTATATCTGTACTAAATTTCATCAAAATCGGTTCAGTGGCTTTGGCGTGAAAGCGTAACAGACAGACAGACAGAGTTACTTTTGCATTTATAATATTAGTACGGAATATCTCTTACTATAAGCCTAGATAGTATCTAGTGATTACAGTCCAAAGAAAGATCTGGTTCCAATACGTAGTATTATTAACACACTCAATACTGACCGAACTCTCTTTGTGAGAGTGTTATAGAGTTAAAGATTACCAGCCTTATGAAAATGAGATAGCCGACACTATATGAATGACATATATGTTTAATATTCGGTACAGATCTTTGTTTGTAATCTCCATACTTCTGTTAGCTTCACGCCTTTCTTTTACATAAAACTTGCGCAAAAAGGAAAACATAAAATCGAAATAGTCCCCGGGGGTAATATTTTTGAATTTTATTATGAAATTATTCGTACTAAATATTATATCACATTGAAAAACCCCACAAATGATTCAATCTTATATTTTATCTGCACATATCAGTGTCACTTGATAGGTAGATTGATTTTGATTCCGTTAAATAGAAAATATTTATCACAGATGCCGATTATTTAAAAATAGCATCATTGGCGTATAATTCTTATTAAAAACATTTTTTCCCTGCTTTCTATATTTAAATTATATGCAATCTAAGACATATTAAATTGACAAAAAATATTTTAGAAAGCCTAAACTTTCGCAATTGTATAGTAATAAGTATACAAAAATAACATTCAACTTTCATAACATATCCTTAACACCACGCTGCAGTAGCATGGTAACGTTTAGTGTCTCTGAGGTCAAGAACGTCCATTTTATTTTTTCATTCTCTGTTCTACTAAGTAATTGTATTTAGTTTCATTAACATAGTCACCACTGCAAATTTCTCTACATATGTAAATGAAGGCTGTATATTCTAATTTGTAAATATATTATTGTCCTTTACGTATGTTTACACAGTTGTTGTAAACGTAAACGAGCCCGTCACTCCAACGTCCGAGCTCCAGGTCACCATAGATATTTGAATTCGTAAATATACTGTCGAAGCCACAATACACGTCACAGACTTATTAAACCTTACTGCGATAGTTACTTTTCCCGTAGTTAGCCAAAGCCTTCCTTATTAAGACTATTCAAACCCTTTTCGGTCACATTTAATGACGTTTCAAGACAGTTTTACTTTGGAACCAGTTTGATAGATGGCAACTAGATGTCGCGAATTAGATAGCGGGTATCATGAAAATAGATCGCCGTAAGAGAAAACTATTTATTCATTCGAAAGAATTTTTAAACGACTTAAAATAGGATATTCTTTTGTATGTTGTTTTTGTACTTTTTTTGTATGCTACGTGATTACTGCGAAAATTCTCAATGGATTTTGATGATTTCTATTTCATGTTATGTGTCTTATTTCAAAGATATTCTCATATGAATTTTATGGCGATTGGTTCATTACTTTTTGAAATAAACACAAAAAAACATGTATTCGCATGACATGACAATTAACTTGAAGTTGGATTTTTGCAGTTTTACTGCGGTTATCTGTAATTTATTTTTAAATGTATTTACATTATATATAAATTAAAAAATTAAAGTAAAATAAATTAATTTATACTTATTAATAAGATATATTCAGTGTACAAGTGTGTAATCTTTAAAAGATATATTTTAGCAAAACCGAGAAAACAGTCGCAGTAGAAAGCTTGTTACCTACGAGTATAATTTTTAAACAACTGATGGAATAATGACGAAACAAAAATATATGTATGATTACAAATCTTTTACTTTACATGTTATACAACTGCTTTAATGAGCAAACTTTAAGCGCATATATTTCGGAAATGAACAAGTTTTTTTCAAAAAATCTTTTTGTTTCT
>DVZL01003014.1:0-14530 GCA_018236625.1 Lasaia peninsularis
ATAAATGGTCTATTCAACACAAAAAGAATTTTTCAATTCGAACCAGTAGTTCCTGAGATTAGCGCGTTCAAACAAACGAACAAACAAACTCTTCCGCTTTATAATATTAGTATAGATTACTCAGACAAATGAGTATCAAATGTGGTACAGTATAATTTAATGTGAAGTATAGATTTAGTTTTGAACAATACATCAAACGTATTTTAAATTAATATTAAATATCGATATGCTCATATCCCCGAAAAAGTAGGCAGTATTAAAGTATGCTTATGCACCCTCGATTAGCCGACGATATTAGGTCCCATGTTGCGACAGGTGGCATGTGTGTCATCGTATCGTGACATCCAGTCTCGGGCGACGTTATATTATTCAGATAAAGCGAAAAAACTCTTACCTTCCTGGGAATCGAACCCCGGACCTTGTGTCTCAGCATTGGACACCGACTGCGCTCACCCACAGGGGCGACAAATTACTAAAAAAACTTGACAAATTAAAATCGGACTCGGTTGAAAAATTGTTCGATGTATAGGAGCTTCCTCTAGATATTTGTATTATTATATTTTTAGTATTTGTAGTTCTATTGGAAACAGCAATACATTATCTGTGAACATTTTTATTTTCAAGCTATACAGTTTGGCAAAAGACAGACGTAGAAACAGCCAAGTCTTAGTAATAGGGTAATGTACTTACCCTTATGTGAAACAATACATATATATGCTTTTCAAAGCCAGTCTTAATAAATATTAAACTTTAATTACGATTACGATATATTTACAAATAAATGTGAAGGTAGCTACTAAATTATTATTTATTATTATTATTTTATTTTTGGAATGATCGTAAGCATCTGCCATTAGTCAATACCTTCTTTCTAAGCTCAACGGCTCCCCCGTTGGTGATTTTTGGCACCATCGAGTAAATACATAATAAACTTCATGATCACTTTAATAAATTACTTCATGAATACTTCTCTTATGCACTTTGACTGAACAAAATTATACAAAGTTCCACCAAAATTGACTAATTTTACTCAATACGAAATCCAATAATTATAAAAGCTGCGTCCATTTTTCCCTCGATCCTGTCAAAACTCTAAATCATATATCATATGATAGAAGTATTACCAGTCACCACAGACTAGTATAGGCTTCAGATTGAACTGTTTCAGGGTTTTTATGTAGCCGCGTTTTTTAATCTTCTTATAACGAAGAAACTGTTAGCTACCGAGGAGTACCTCAAGTGAAAAAAATATACCGTTGTTTGATTTGAATTTTTACTATGGTTAGAAAAACCTTTTCAAAAAATGGACACATTAACGGTTTTGTCATATATTCGTATTATTTACTTACGTACCTGGATGACTGAGCTTTGCTTTCATACTTTTAAACAAAAATCAATGTCTATGTTATTAGTGCGTAGCCAACCTGAAACTAGGATTTAAAAACCTGTTGCGTAAATCCACCGGATATCCTTTATAAGAAACTTCAGTGACAAACACTGACGGTATATGTCGGCATGTGAAATGTCAGAGAGGCTGTATAAAACCATTTTTTTCGTGGAATAAACGAAGTAGTCAAATTGTATTAGTTAATCTTCCATCTTAACCTTATCATCTTATCTTAACCTTAAGTATATCAGGTATCAGGATATCAGGGTCGGCTATCTAGGGGATGTGACTAGGACACCAGTTTTTACGCAAAACGACTACCATCTGACCTTTGCAACTGAGAAGGGACACAAGTCCCACACCTAGATTAGGTAGAATTCTATGAATTCGGGTTTCCTCACGATATTTTCCTTCACCGTAAGAGCACTCAGAAAATGTACATAAGTTAGAAAAACTCATTGGTACATGGCGGGGTTAAAATGTGGGCTACCCGAATGGGAGTCCGAAGCGAAGTTGGAAGCGAAGTATTAATGAAGGAACTTAATCCCAAACCATTTATGAAACCAAAATAAAAACCGGTTGCTTCATTGCGGAAGTGCGCTCTGGAAATAGCTCCATTCAACGTAAACATGTCACAATTTCCCGGAGAGACGAACAACAAACTCATCATATTAATTATCACATAATTTACCCGGGGCGGCGCGGGTGAAATGGAAAACACGTCTAATGAGATCCGGAGTACTGTGATTGCAAGTTGTTAAGGCGCCGGCGTCGGACGACTAGATTTAAATTTTAACATTCGTCTAAAAAACATAAAGGTTGTCTGTTACTGGTTTTGGTCCCGATACGGGCTTGCTACCTGTCACATCATGGAATCTGATATCGACAGTTAATTGTGGGTCCATGTGTTCCCACACCTTCGGTTAATTGGGAGTTGTGATATATATTTTTATAGGATACGATAACGAACAAACACGCGGTTCCTGATGGTAAAAGATAATCGTGACCTATAGACACCATATCTTTTTTTTTTAAGTTTTAAAAAGGTGAGGCAAACGAACAGTTTGGTCGGATGGGACATGATGGTAAGTAATCATCACCGCCTACGGATCTGCTAAAATAATAGTATCACAGTAGAATAGTAAAATAGTAGTAGTAAAACTTTGGGGTGTAATCTGTGTAAAATCAGTTAAGTAGTTTAAGATTCTATGGCGGACAAACGACGTGACGCGCATTTTATGAATATTAAAATAAGATTTATATTTAATATTGAATTAAAAAGATTTTAGAATTTGTGAGTGAAGAATACTCTGTGAGCCGGTACCTTAAGAGAAACCGTCTGCTAGAATCATTAATACGCTCTCGAACACATTTATTTGATACAGCATAATCGCTTACAAATGTAACACAAACACTTAACTCAATATTACTCAACATGATCATTATAGCTTTAAAATTACTAATAAACCATCTGTTTTCACACGTTTATTAAGATGGTCTTGAATGTTGTGAGAATACCTTACTCAAAGACAACCTTCAAGTCCATATTATTTAGTTCTTACGTAAGAACTCATCGAGATATAAATTAGCCGAGACTTCACAATATAAAGTATCAATCCAAATGTCTAGTATATTTTGTGAGCTAGTATTTTTAAAAATTGGTGTACTTAGTCATTTTCAAATTAAAGATTTTTTTTTTCGACAATCGAAAAGACACATTATGTAAAAATATTTTATATTGCATATGGATTTTTATAACTCGAATCATTTTTTTTTTTATTTTTCAATATAAGTTTTTAAAGCTTTTCAATCACATATGATAATGGTGCGGCATCAACCCGTCGTTAAGATGTTAATGGCCATGTATAAAATTTACCTGATTTTTACGATCCAGGTGGAAATAAGACAATAGCGAGGACTAACGAAATGACAGCAGAAATATTAAGGCGGTGGTATCATGTTTGGATTCACAGGAGACAAATTGACATCACATGTAAATAGGTACGTGCTAGTAAATCTTAGGAAGCCCAAACTTAGCGTAGTTACGTAGTGTGTATCTAAACGTAGAAAATAACTCACTCAAAATAATTTTTTTTGACTTTTTTGAACCACATCTTCAATGTACGGCACGCTACCTCCGCGTACGCAGTAGGTATATGGGCGTGAAACATATCCCCACGATTACCCGACGATATAAGTCCCATGATGTGACAGGTGACAACTCCGTACCATATCGGACACAAAAAACTGAAAAACATTAAATTTTAACGGCGTCCCATATAAAACCAGTAAAGCGTCGCTTACACTAGGCGTGTAATGTTTAAACAAGCGGCAGTGATTATTCTATACGTGTCTAAGTTTACCTTTCTCGGTCACAGTAGAATGGGCAAACAGTCGGTCATGATTAATTAATCGCTGATAGTTAGCGTACACTTGTCGGCGCGTGCGCAGCGTGAAAGTGACGCAATCAGATTAGACACACGCGCATCGGAAAGCGGAACCGTTGCGTCATCATCTTTGAGGATTGAGGGTCATGGATTAACAGTGGCACTTTCGCATATCATTTCATATGTCAATATGACACCAAAGTATCATGAATGTAGCCGCACAATTCTGACGCACACTGTTTAAACTTATTTTAAGAGTTTTTACAATAAAATAAATAAAAAATGGACTCCTGGTTCGATGCCTGGGTCAAACAACGTGTTCTATGAGTTTTTTTTAATTTACCTAAACAACGTAACGTTGTCTGGGACGTAATATCGTCGGCTAAACGAAGGAGTAGGCTGAGGTACATACTCCTTCGGGGATATGGGCGTGACGATATTTTTTTCTTTTTTTTTCTTTTATGTAAAGATGACATATTAAAAAGTAATAACAAGTTGGGTGTATAAGTATGTACCTCTGCCTCTGTATTTTTTTTACAATAGAGATAGAGAACGAGAGTCTTGTTAAAGTTTGGACTAATAAGTTTTACGGCTATTTCAACATAGTCTGTCGTATAGATAGAACAAACTACTCTTATACAGCATTGAAAGAATATAGCCAAAATTTACATGTAAAACATTTCCAGCCAGCGCGCAGCAGAACCATTATTACTTACTGTTAAAATATATAATTAATTCAATTCTAAGAACTTCTTTAACTTTAGACAACTTTAAAAGCGATCTTGCATTGTTTTTGTCCCAAATATGTTTAAAAAAGCCAGCGGCTCGCCGGGTTATAAGGGGTCGTTCGAACCGTCTCCTAGACATCATAAAAGTTGCTGTGTATCGCTATCTTATAGTCAATATTTTAGGTCGAATGGACAAGACCTAAGGCTACTTTACTCTTTGATTTTGTGGCGGCAGGAATAGACATTACTATGAAACTAATACGAGCGAGCTTTCTGCTTCGTATAAAAATATGTTAGTAAATATCCATTTTAAAACCACTCACTCAGTGACTAAACATTAGTCATTTACAAAACGTATTCAATATTTTTTTATCGTCGGCACTTGGTGAAACCTTCACATATCCATAATATTTAAAAAGAAAAAACACATGTACTTATTCACAGACCACTTATGATTGAAAATTATTTCAATCATAATTACAGCGGCTAAAACTTAAGTTACTTCAGTTATTATTCAGATATAATTTTCATTTAAATAAGGGTCTGTGATGGAGTACGTGTGTTTTTCATTTAAAATATTTTAAACTCCTAATATGACTAAGATATGAATAACGACTATAATAATTAACTTCTAATGACTAAAATAAAACGTAAGTCATTAGAGCGACCCACTTACGAATATTCTAGGACACTGACGTCAGTCAAGTGGTAAATTAAATGATTTCATTTAATGTTATTAGCTTAATATAACAATGTAACGGAATTTTTAAATTTGTTAATGTTAATGACGAAGGTAATGGAACCAATCTTGGACACAGACCCAATTATGGACAGCCTCATATATATTTTTTTATCTATACAAATAAATAAAATTGGAGTGTCTGTATGTAATATTTAAATAACCGCTTTTTACTAAGTGCATATGTATATTTACAAGGTACACATGCCAAAACAACATTTTTTAGAATTTTTGTCTGTCTGTTTGTACCCGCTAGTCTTTGAAACGGCAACTCCGATTTTGACGAGACTTTCACTGGCAGACAGCTAATATAACAAGGAACTACTTTTATTTTACAAATATATAAAATAAATAAATTAAATCAAAACGTGGACTTAGCCGCAGGCACAGCTAGTAAAGATTACATCTGTATAATACACAGTATTATACAGTATAATTGTTGTAATGACTACATATTTGAGATGAATCATGAGAAACACATGTACTTTTTACATATAACTTATAATTGAAAATTATTTTTTAAATAGCCAACCAGTTTCGCATTTTACAGCATCATCAGAACTAAAAACTTAAATTGCTAACTTAAGTTTTTAGCCCTGATGATGCTGTAAAACGCGAAACCGGTCGGCTATTTAAAATATAATTTTCAATTATAAGTTATATGTGAAAAAATAGGGTTCTCTTTTTACCATTTGGGTAAGTAAGGAATCCTAAAAATTAGTTTAAAAGTGAATGAGTGTCAAAAGTCAGTTATCCAAAATAGAACTCTTCCAAATATAGGAACGTCTAAGGTCTAAATAAAAGTAATACAAGAATATGACAAGCTGGTTCATCATGCAATCCATCTAAAGTGGGACACCGAGTGCACCAAAAAAGGTACCAAGATACATTTGGAGTGGCGACGAGGAAGATAAGCAGATAGCTCATTATGCAGGGCGCGTGTAGAAAGCTGTTCAAATGTACCGTAGTTTTAAACTCTTGCAAATAGGGTTGCCAGACATCACCAGGGTGATAATCAATTTTAGGGAGATTTTTATAAATTAATAAATATCATCACGCCTATATCCTCGAATGGGTAGGCAGAGATACATATGCACACGATTAGCCGACGATATTAGGTCCACATGACCGGTAGAAAGTCCGTCGCACATCAGCCATAAATCCCTGGTATCTTCACGTTTCTTTTCCTGTAAGAACCCCAAGAAAATGTACTTAAGTTAGAAAAACTGATTGGAACATGATGGGGTTTTAACCTGGACTACTGAAATGGATGTTCGAAGCGTGTGCACCATTTGGCCACCGAGGCTCTTAGATTTTATATCGTATTTTTTTATACGGGGAAAAATAACACATACATGTGATAGGTATAATACATTTTCCAGTAAGGCCTATTTCCGCTGCTTATTAACCAATATTAATTTGATAATTATTAACCAATAAGCAGCGGAATTGGGGCATACTGTAAAATGTATTATTTTACATGTATGTGGTGTTATCTTTCCCCGTATTGGTCCGGGTCCTAGGTGTAGAATAGACCATCTGTTTCCCTACCAGGCAGTGCGTATAGGGCGAGCATAGGTTAACTGGGTCATTTCCAACATGACCACTGGTGGTTGAGTGCTGTGCAGCAACTCGCCCGGGTAAAGATCCTATTCCTGTCGCCGACGACATCATCGTGTTCCGGTTCGGAGGGTAGGTTAGCCGGTAGACACCTACAACATTTATGGTGTCTATAGGCCGCGGTCATCTCTTACCATTAGGAGAGCCGTGTGCCTGTTCGTTTCTTTCTTCGTTCTTATCCCATAAAAAAAATGTCAAGAGAATCATGAACAATGTCGTCTACCTGGCACCCCTAGTTGCAAACTAGTCTGGACGACATTAGGGCCTTGGCATTTGCGCTTGGTTTGAGGGAAGACATTTTATTTGTTACTATCTGTGCCCGCGTCTTCCTTCGCGTTTAAATATAACTTAATAAAAGTAGTTTAAGCCGCTCTTTATTACATTAGCTGTCTGCTAGTGAAAGTCTCCTCACAATCTATCCAGCTGTTTCAAAGAATAGCGGGAATAAACAGACAGACAAGCAAACGTTCAAAAAATATTACTTTGGGACGAGGACGATCCTGTAAACATACATATTATATGAATTTAGTAAAGAGCAGAGAATTTAATATTGCACACATACACTCTAATTTTACTTGTATAGATGTATCCAGATTATGCAATATTTTGCACTTATTTATTTAAACTTATTTGTTTCCCAAACTTACTTTGTATTTACAGCGATGTACCTACCATCTTTGGTGTCTATAGGCCGCAGTTGTCTAGTACCATCAGGACAGCAGTGTGTCAAGGAAATGAAGGATGTACGGATAAATAAGTCTGGACAAATTATACCAATTGACCTAACCGCAAAGTAAGCAAATTGTATGCTTGTGTAATGGGTATAAGTCCACTGTATTAATAAAATAAATAAATATTACTGGATATATTACACAAACTGATCTAACCCCAAAGTCAGAAAATTAATAATTGTGTTATGGGTGTTAGGTACATGGAAATACTCAAACAGATACAATAAATTTAATAAACACCCATACCAGAAAATACAAACATCATCATACATTTGTATGCCTGTCCCCGTCGGGAATCGAACCCGAGCCTCGCGGTTAGTACTTCCCGTTCAGATCTATATATATATATATATATAACACAAATTTCTGCCTTGTCGGGAATCGACCCCAAATCCCTTGTATAATTGGTGTCTTTAGATATGTCGCTAACATGTGAAGTGGGTAAAGCTGCAAGTATTAAAATAGGTATTGATATACTAATAAATAAGATTATATCCTTACCAATAGTCAGAGAGAAGGCAGCATCCTCCGGTGATCAGGGGGCTGTAACAAAACATATTAAATTATATCAATATTCATATAGTACATGTTACATTTGAATATTTTAGTC
The DNA here is from genome assembly GCA_018236625.1 of Lasaia peninsularis. NCBI lineage: Eukaryota > Metazoa > Arthropoda > Insecta > Lepidoptera > Riodinidae > Lasaia > Lasaia peninsularis. Next base: position 8,203 of record DVZL01003014.1, read on the forward strand.
ATAAATATTTAAACTCAATTAAATTGTAAAAAAAATTCAGCCAAGTGCGAGTCGGACTCGCGCACGAAGGGTTTTGTACCACTATCTATAAAAACAGCATAAAAATCACGTTCGTTATATGGGACCACCTTCATTTTATTCTGTTTTTAGTATCCGTTGTTTTAAATCAAATCAATTGTAAACATCATCTGTGGAAATTTCAATTATCTAATTATCACGGTCATGAGATAAAACCTCAAGACAGACAGACAAAGAGACAGAAAAGTGTTAGTAATGGGGTACCGTTGTTACCCTTCAAGTACGGAACCCTAGATCTCAGACTTAATGTTCATTGTACGCGTAACGCAGTGCGCTCGAGTAGCTCCCAACATCGCTCCGGAAGCTGCCGTGAACTTCGCATTGTTTCTGCCTGAATGAGTATCAACGAGCGCATCCACATCCGGTTTACCATTCACGTATATTTTTTCACTTTTATTCCGAACTATGGAAGTGAATCTGATTTAACTTGAATGTGAAGTAAATCCGCCAATGTAAGTCAAAATCATTATAAATTAAAAAAAAATTAATCACCGAAACGTATGTACGCGCATAACTTCAGAACGACTGCACTAAATTGGATCGTTAACATTTTATATGACAAGGTTTTTATATAAGAATACGAAGTTCGCCGGAACAGCTAGTGTTATATAAAAACTATTTTTATTTTTCTATATTTCCGTGAACATATTATATAGAAACTTATTAAGAGAAACACTCAGACTCAAATAGAAAGTGAAAAAGATGCTATTTTTTCCAATATCGGGATTACCGAGTCGGTTATAATTGCAATTTAGTATAAGTAGTAATTAATAAATATCTCTAAATAAGCTCCACAAATTTATCTAAGCGAAAGTAAGCCAAATAAATGTCTAAATCTATAGATCTATACCAATAAATAATAAAATTGGAGTATCTGTATGTAATATTAAAATAACCGCTTTTTACTTAATGCATGTATACTACAAAAATATTAGAATTTTGTCTGTCTGTTTATCTGTTTGTACCCGCTAATCTTTGAAAACTTAATTGGCAGACACACCTGATGTAATAAGGCTACTCTTATTTTATATACTTCTGAAATTATTCTTTAATAAATTACTTATTTTAGAAGTATATAAAATTAAATAATTAGGTATATAAAAACGCGGAGGAATTAAATATCATTACATATTATAAAACAATGTCGCTTTTTCTGTCCCTATATCCCTATGTATGCTTAAATCTTTAAAACTAAGCAACGGATTTTGATGCGGTTTTTTTGATAGATAGAGTGATTCAAAAGGAAGGTTTTTATGTATATAACATGTACAGTATATCCGTGCGAAGCCGGGGCAAGTCGCTAGTTTATAGTACTTTTATAAATGATGTACACTTTCTTCCAATATAGTCACCCTCATATATTCTACTAAAGTAAGCAATAATCAAGTTACTAAATTAATTCACTAATAAGCGACAGGGTTGTTACATCCTCACGCTTGTTGCCAGCGTATTGTTTTTCGTAAGTCGTCCAAACACAATGAAGCAACTGATCCTTTTGAATAATTCAAATAAAGGTTCAGCATCGCAAATCTCAGTGTTGAGTGTATGAAGCGTAACTTACGGTATTCGGGAAGTGGCGAAGGGTCGAAGGGCAATATGCTAAAAAGATTTCACTATCACTAGAGATGTTGGGACTTTAAGCAATTGTTTGTGTTAACCATATAAGTAGAATGAATGAGACTATACCGAAAAGAACTTTTTGAAAAAAAAATTTACAAATTAACTTCGCTTCAAAATACCTGCTACATAAATATTTCTAGAGACATTCCAATTTGCCTAACCACCATATCCTATCATACTATCATTACATTTTAAAAGATAATAAGATTTAAAAGGAAGCAATTAATAGTACGTTTAAAAATGACAAAAATGGCATTATGGTACTAACAATTTATAGTTTTCACCAAAATATTATATGCTTAGATCTTTAAAACTATCAACGGATTTTGATCCGGTTTACTTTAACAGATAAAGTAATTCACGAGGAAGGTTTACATGTATAACATGCATAATTACATTGTATTATTTATATAGTTTTGTTATTAGTGGATATAAAACGCAAACGCAAAAACTGCTGAAAAAGTAACCTGTGTATTATTTTGTTACATCTACTTTTTAACGGCCTACACTAAAAATATGTTATGTTTTTTCGTGATTTAAGTATTACAAGTCGGGAAAAAATAATTCACGTGGGGGAAGCCGCGACCATAAACATAGGGCAGCATTTCAAAAATATAAAATATTAAATGACAAACATAACAATTTGACAAAGATTTCTGAATAAATTCGCTCTATTCGAATAATTGCAAAAAAAAAACAAAAATTAATGGCCTTAAGAGTTAATATAAACATTTAAAAATGTGGTCACAATAATCTCGACTGTTATGAATAAAGATGGAATAATTACCATATGAAAATTGCTTGAAATAATGAGCAGAGACTGTTAATCTATAACCTCTAGCCAATGGGGTCTGGTTGTTTATATAATGCAAGGATTATGTAATTCTTTTTCTTACTAAGGATCTCCATTTGTCGATAATTATCATCTGCCTCGTAATACCGAATGGACGCTTAACACTTTTGTGAAATAAATGAACGGCTTCAAAAACTAACATAAGATATAAAAAATTGAAAATAATGAAAATTATATCCATTCTAGATACTTTATTATCCTATTTTTCCCCATGTTGGTTCTTATCCTTTGTGTAGAATAGACCAACTGCCTTCCTACCAGGCAGCTCGTAAGAAGCGAACATAGGTTAACTGGGTACACTATCAACAAAACCACTGGTAGAGTGCTGTGAAGCAACTCGCCCGGATAGCGTTCCACCGCCCTACCTTTTCTTGCCGCCATAATGACATTGTCGTGTTCCGGTTCGGAAGGTAGGGTTGCCGGTAGACTTGGACATCAGGCACAACACTCCGACCACAGAAAACACTTTCAACATTTATAATGTCTATAGGACACGGTTATCTATTACCATTAGGAGAGCCCTTTTCTTATTCACTCTCTTATCCCATAATAAAAAAAAACGAGAAAAGACTAAGAAAACCTACAGACCTCCACCTTTTTCGAAGTCGATTAAGAAATACGTACAAAGCATACTATTTGAGATGAAAAACAAATTCACGGGAAAAATAAAACAATAATGTGAACAATCTTAAAGATATCATAAAAAAGTGTGATCTTCATAGCAAATAGAACAATGAGTTATCAAAATATTTTATTATTATTTTAACGAGGATATAAATAACATTTAAGGTTTGAATTGTTTAAAATATAGGCATTTTGGTCATATTTCGTTTAAGTTTCGAGCCAGCGGTAGATTTTACAATTATATGGACTCATCACAAGAACGCCCACATTCGTGGAAGGGTAGATAGAGTTACTTAAATTTTCACCCATGATTAGCCAACGGTATCAGGTCCTACGATGTGACAGGCGGCAAGGCCGTCGTTTAGCATTATCCTGGAATCCACAGTTGTATTACTGACCTTTTAGATATAAATAAAAATAAAAAACCTATAGACGTAAGTACTTTTATGGCGCCAATTCTCGGCGGCTGCGTTTCCGAAACAAAAAATCTGTGCTTTATTTATTTTTGAAAACAAAATATTACGACAGAAACAAGTCCTTAAGGATATAAATATCGTATGCAATTTCCTGTTATTAAACGACTAGTATACTTACTTATTTATTTAACACTTTACTGCACACATGTGATATTACACGAAATAAACATAAAACTTATATATGACCTTTGGAGTAAGACATATCTTTCACCGGATCCTTTAAATGAGTAGTCACGTTCCGATCCGGTAGTAGATTTAAGAATCGTGTAGACGCGTCACAAAAACTGCTTGTAAGATAAAGTATTTTCTATTCTATTTTTCCTCGTGTTGGTCCGGTTCCTCTGTGTAGAATAGACCAACGGCCTTCCTACCGGGCAGCTCGTAAGAGGCGAACATATATTAACTGGGTCATTTGACATTTCCAACAAGACCACTGGTGGTAGAGTGCTGTGCAGCAACTCGCCCGGTTAGGGATCTACCACACTACCCATTCCTGCCGCCATAACGACATTGTCGTGTTCCGGTTTGGAGGGTAGTTAAGCCGGTAGACTTTCACGTTAGACCTAACAGTCCGACCATAGGGCAGCGACCACCTGCAGCTTTTTTAGCTACCACAATCGAGAATCTCACCAAAATGCAGCTACTTGCGAAAAATTAGCTTAATAGTAATAAGTCGAAAACTTTGTACTACGTATTCAGTACCAAATACTAAATACGGTTATTTAAATTTTGATTATATTTTTCAGATAAATTGAAAATTCATAAAAACATGTTTACATAAACCGGAGACCTTGTGCTTCAATAGCAACGACGCTCGACCACAGAGGCGATATTTTTCTGTTAATGCCAGAAAAGCTTGTTTACTGTGAAAAGTGTACTTTTGAATCTGGTCGTTGTTCTGGAACACGATCTCGAGATTTTGATCAGTAGAAATCGGCGCGTCAGAGTAAAAGTGGCAGAAATACCGCAAAGTTTTAGTTCTGCTTCGGTGTTAGCGAGCGTGAATAATTTTGAAAGTGAACTCTGAAGAAAACATTGAGCACTGAGATTCCATGGCGCCAAGTAAGGTGTTTATGTGTGAACTGAATATTTAACTAGTGGAAAGGCTTTTGTCAATTTTTCCTGAACTAATTTTAAATGTGGTTCTATCATGAACTTTTCGACTATTCGAATAAAAAAAGTCGATTCATACATGTTACAACCGACATATTTTTTCCAAGCTAAATATAATATATCATCACATCCCCAATAACCACCTGTCCGCAATATTAAACATCTATCTCTTTCTAATTATCTTTATCTCAACCTCATAAGGTCGGCTTGAATTGACTTTATCGACTCCACAAAACTACGAGAAAAAGAGATTGGCTAGTATAAAGATAGTATGTACTACGAAGTATCTGCCATTCTGAAAATTTCTTTGTAGGAGTATGAGAACTTTGTAGAATTATAACTGTCAAGCTATCACGGTTTATGAGATACAGTATGATGACACACAGACAGACGGAGAGGGGAGTCTTAGTAATAGGATTCCGTTTTTACGCTTTGGGTACGGAACCCTATACATCATAATAATTTCTATATTTTTTTTAACTAATTTTTTTTTAAAAAAAGGGTTCAACTTAAACGAAGTTAAATAATACTTAAACTGAAGATATAGTAACCATTCGCTTCAGCTCAAAATGACTTGCTACTCGTCTAAAGTTCAAGGCAAATAGTTCATGTGTTCAATTTCATAAATAAATTGAATACGTTGTATACTCATCTAGTATTATTTAAAATGTTAATGATTTTTCGTAACAAAATAGACAAGCTAAGCGCCGCAAATCGTGCCCACATATTAGTAATTCCTAATAAAACGTGACAATTTGTCGAAATTTAATATTACTTGTAATTTTATTGCATTCAATGTGTAATATTATAGTTTAATTACATTTCACATTCGTCTTAATCGATATTTAGTAACAATCTCAATGCTAACCGATATTTAATCGAGTTCGAGACGCGAGTCGAATCTGAATGTCGCGGCCGATTGACCTTGATACGACTTAATGCAGCTGATAATGAATAAATTATTTTGAATTGTTCCGTTTTATGACTGTTAATCGTAATAAAGACAATTTACCGTAATAAAATTATAATTGTGGTCACCCGGTGGTCGACGTTTACCTTTATTAGGATTCCTTAAACAAAGAGTGAAAATGGGATCCTATTACTTTGACTCTTGCTGTCCGTCTGTCTATCCCTCCGTAACAACGTGACAAACGTAATTTCCACACTTATTTTATTAATTTGTACCCGCTTATCTATTTAGCGGGTACAAACAGACAGAAAGACAAAAAATTCTAAAAATACTACTTTTTTATATATTCCTTATAAACATGCATATATGCATTTTAATATTATATACAGACACTCCAATTTTATTTTTTGTATATCTATATCTAATACCTTTAAACGAGCAATTCTTGTATATATCAGCGATTTCGAAAACGGCTCAAACGATTTTTTTGAATCTAATACCTTTAAACGAGCAATTCTTTTATATATCAGCGATTTCGAAAACGGTTCAAACGATTTTCTTGAAATTTTGTATATAAGGGGTTTCGGGGGCGATAAATCGATCTAGCTAGGTTTTATTTTCAGGTTTATTTTATTAATCGTGTTTTCATGGAAT
>DVZL01003015.1:0-14527 GCA_018236625.1 Lasaia peninsularis
CCACTCCTCGACCCGCCCATTCGAGCCTGACGTGATGGGTGGCGGCCCCCATCGCCGTATTTGCCTCTTTTCGTACCAACGGGAGCGAATCGGCACGCGTCGCCTCCAGGGTACGCCCTATCCCTAGCCCTATCTCCAGGGTGCGATTTTTTCGGCCCAGAATTGCAGTCCAGTGGACTGGCAGGGGATGCGACGTGCGCGCTTCTGGCCAATGATTTTTTAATATTTTTTAGAAAATAATATTCTCATAACATTTAAATAAAGTTAGGTTTACAGGCGAACCAATCCTTTTAAAAATAATATTATCAGTGATTGGGAATAAATTAAGCGAGTATGTTGTAATATATATAATATTTAATGTTAAACATATCAAATAGATACGAGAAAGAGGTCAGGCTCGCAATTCAAACTTCGTACCTCAGCCTTAAGATAGCGACGTATCTGTAACATCTATGGCGACTAGGCCACGGTTTTCTCTTACCATTATGAGGGCTGTGTGCTTGTCGTTGGCTTATTCGAAATAAAAAAGATAAAAAAAAACATTAAAGAATTATACGGCTTTGTTCAACTAACAGTTAAATTACAGTTAAATCCACTAATCCTATAAATATTATGTTTGTATGTTTGTTTGTTTATTTGTTACTCCTTCATGAAATTTTACAGTAAAATGGTTTATTTATATACTACTACATACACATAGGCTACTTTTTAACCGACTACTTTAAAAAGAGGGTATGTTTTTACGCAAAGCATTATAAGTAAATTTTCGCTTTGACAATTAGTCTAAAATATAAACTATTATTTTGCAACTGGGCGGTCATTGAATCCCCGTGCCTCAGTAATGATATTCATCTGAAATCAACTATAATTCACCAATTAGCTCTAAATACTTAAATTTGGAACGCAAACAGGCTAGTTGGCAATGAATACACGTTGCCTATAGAAAGCTGATGTGGTAATGCGTGGGGTATTAAGGTTCTTACGTGAAGTACACCAGAAACCCAGTCGACAGACCAGGACATGACTTTTGGCGAACTGCTACGTTGCAACAACAGGAATAGGTAGTGAATATTGATATCAATGTGAGTAACTTGTCCTAAAACTTTGACCGCCTTGGTGGTCAAGTGGCTAGCGTACACGCCTAACCGCATCGACTAACCATGAGGCTCGGGTTCGATTTGTGACAAATATTTGTGTGATGAACACAGATGTTTGTTTTTCCGGGTCTGGCTGTTTATTGAATTTATTATTTTATCTATTTAAGTATTTCTATGTATTAATATCGTTGTCTAAAACCCATAACACAAGCAATTAATTTACTTACTTTGGGTTTAGATCAATTTGTGTGATTTATCCAGTAATATCTATTTTTCTTATTTTATTTTTTTCTAACTTTATTGACCAGAGTAGAGTTGTTTTTACCTCATATAGTCACGGTGCTAGTGACATATTAACTAGCGGTCATTATTGGAGTTAGGTGCCATTACTGTCATAGGAGGCCTATGTTATTTAAGGGAACTTGAGAACGTCACAGGACGAAAATAATACAAAGTTAAGATTATATTATCTTTATTCAGTATAGTATATTGTTTAAGATTTAAATAATTTACTTTTTACAGATCATATCCTTTATGATATAACAAACAAAGGCAACATATAATTTATTAAAATCTATTATTCTTCGGCTTGGCCATCTCTTAACGATAAATCTAATTGATTCATAATACTGTACATTTTCGTCAATACGGGTATATAAGTGAAATCTTATTTTCATATGGGTAATATTTTATTCATAATACTAAATTATAATTTATATTAAGTTTGTACAAAATATGAGCTATTCAAGTTATATTCTGAAGATTACTCAAGGGTAATGGAATTATATTGTAAGGAAACACCATGAGAAAATATGACAATGTTCATCGGCAGGGCTAGGATGTACACATAGGGTCTTATAGACTTTATAATCCAAGAAAAGAAAATTAGCTTTATATGAATGATAGATTGACAAAATGTGTCCAATCGGGTCGATTCCCATCGGGGGCAAGTATTTATGTAATGAACACATTCTATTATATTCATATGTATTTCCAGGTCTGAGTGTCTAACAAATCTGTTATGGGATGTATTTAAGTACTTCTGTGCATTAGTGTCGTTGACGAATACTCATAACTTAAATAACTTGCTTACTTTGACCTTGGCTGATTTGTGTAATTTCTCCAAGGTTATTAATTATTATTATATATTTTTTTGGGTTTAAGACGTTTATTTCTCAAAAGAATTACAATTCACTTATATGAGAAAAACAAAAAAACAATACGAAACATTGAATAGAAACGTGCGGCAGATCGCATTATTTTAAACAAACATCTAAAATGTTTACAATTTACAAGCTACAACTATAAACACATTTGCGGGTATATGTAAAAAAAAAAACAAAACACAAGAAATATTATATGTAACATTTTTTATGTATGCATCTTAGTCCTTGCACTATTGATGTAGATAGTTTTTCTTTACAAATACTGCTCGATATAAAAAATGCCTGCGCATCCTAGTATTTCTGGAGAGAATTCATTATTTTATTGAAACGATTACTTTTTGGTCGACATTGTATTTCATCGTGGCCGTACATATAATATTTTTCAAATTCATTTATGAAAAAAACGCTTTCTATATGAGAATTCAATCTTAAGTAATTTGGATTGTTATGAGAACGTATCTCGGTGCCGCTATTGTGGCCTGAACAGGTATTATTTAGGTCTATTGTTATTTTTCCATCTACTGAAATTAATTGAAGCTTGATATTAAACCTTCAAATTACTGAATATAGAGTTTCAGTAGAAATTAAATTTGATTATGTTTAAAGAGTGTCCATCACGGGTTTGAATTTATTATATTAAAAACAAACTCATTGAAATTGTAATTCTTTTAGGATTTTAATTAGACGTTTTTTTAATTAATTTTTTTTTGTCTCATTGATCTATTTTGATTAAATTAATTTCGCATTACTCACGTTATCTTTTATAAGTTTTCGATAAAGCTAATCTCTGGAACAATTCAAAATCGTTTATTTTTAGCAATTCAATAACATGATTTTGTTAATCTTGTGTATTATAAATATCATACAGATAATAATGAATTTAAAAAAAGGTACAATGTCATAATTTTTATTCCAAATTTAATTTTTAATCCAGAAAGATAATCTAACTAATGAATTTTCTGATGATAATAAAGATGAACTGCTTTAAGGTATAAGTTTATTGTATATCTAGGGAAATAAAAACTATATTTCTGCCATCTGGGAGGAAAATAACCAATTTACTCCTGCTGCACTAATAGTATCTGCAGTTTTCCAACTAAGGCAATAAAAAATAAATCCTCAAATTACACGTTTCTTAGCGTTGGTTTTGACTCAGCCGATAATTACATGACATGTTTTAATACTTTTGTTATTTTACTGCCTTAGTGATACATGATACCTATTTGTGCGTTGCCATTCTGATTTTAGGTTTTAAAGCATATTGCTTAAATTAATATATCGGCTTTAGCACGTAGGTACTCAATTTTAAAACGACAACTGCGAGGATTAATATTACGAAAGAACGAATACAATTTAATAAGGGGAATTAAATTCTGAACTAATAGATATGCTAAAGCTTTAAAAAATCCTTCGATCATACTATGTGACAAAATTTTTAATTTATTTCTGTAGCTTCAGGTTCAGTATGTAAAAATAAACTTAAGATATTCTTTTAAGGGTCGTTAAATAAGTTAATAAAAACGGGTTTAACGGTCATTAATTAAGTAGATAATAATATAAATATTAACATGCAAATCAAGAATACGTTTTGTGGTTGCCAATAAAGTGATCCCGTGTTCCAAGTGTCGTGATGAACTGCGGCTTGGTTCTCTCCTGTTAAAAACAACATCCACTTATACTTTGTTCCTTTCAAAATAATGACATTATTAACTCACCAATCAAATAGCAGACAATTTGAATTGCTGCGATTTTATTGGGCGAGGTTTTATTATTAATTTTAATAATATATATTATGTGACTTTATTATATAAGTGACGTAATATTACAGGTCTTATCGTGAAAGTAATATTATTTCAATATTACAATATGTCGACCCAAAAAACTACCTAATTATGCGTAAAATAAAGTCAGAGATTGACGCAGACAATACTGTTAGTGTGGCGATAATATTGCTTTGATGCGTCACGTTATGATCATAGGGCCCTTTGTAATGTTTCTTTTTATCATTCCATCATAAAATACATCATGTTAATGTTAAATTACTTGGTCATAATCCGAATAAACAATTACTACGCTCAATTGATATAAGATTTTTAAAGGAAACCACTAATTCTTCTTTTTTTTTTTAATTCAAAGCATCTCGAGTAAAAATTGTACATTTAATAAATAATTAATATTATTTATTTTAAAATCTTTTTAAGTTTATCCATAAATTACAACTATAGTAGGGTTTACTTTTTACTTCTTTCATCTAATTTAATAATTCAATATAATTCAAAATAAGGGTTTTGCTTTGTGTAGGTCATCTGTCATCATCATCATCTGTCTGCCAAACTTCAACCAAAATTTTTTTAATAGCTTCAATTGTGCGTCAATACATGGGTTATTCTTTTTTATGGTAGCTATATCAAGATTAAGATAGTAAAAAAATTGGTCTTTAGAGGATTCAAAATAATTATAAGTCTCCGTCGTCCAATGTCAGTCATGTCAGGGTCTTTGGTTGGACCAACATTTTTTTTAAATATTTCTCTTATAAAATATTAAAGTGAATTCCTACAGACAGGAAAATTAGGCAAACTAGAGTGAAAATTTTAAAAACAATAGCTTTTATTGAAAACAGATTGTAACCGTTATTATCAGATGGTGCAATGTTTGTAAAGTCGGCTAGTATTAAAAAAGGCTATTAATTAGAAGACTTATTAAAGATAAAGAAGAAACAAAAGCTTAACTTACCTATCAATACGTGAACATTGATAGCGACTTGAGAATGGTTTTGTAAGTGACACGTGTACATGCCACTGTCATTTTGAGACGCCGAGGTGACGCTGATTGTAGCGCTGTAACGTTAATAAAATATTAGCTTCTGTTACACCATATGTTCTGTCAATTTTGTACATTATGTAGTTAGCCATTTCACCTATACATACTATAGATATCGGGATTCTAACATAAATAAGTCTTACCTATCGAGTACCGGAATAAAATACTAATGGAACTGAATATCTCTCTAGTGTACATCAAATATAGAGATCATTACACAATATTAATAATAAAAAAATACTTTTAAATAACTAAAGGGCTTTCCTATAATAAAGTCAGCGATTTCTACTAGCCAATTTTCTTTTCCCCGTGTTTGTCCGGGTCTTCTATGCAGAAGAGACCAACTGCCTTCCTATCAGGCAGCTCGTAAGAGGCGAGCATAGTTTAACTGAGTCACTACCAACATAACCACTAATGGTAGAGTGCTGTGCAGCAACTCGTTCAAGTAGGCATCCACCGCCTTATCTATTTCTGTCGCCATAATGACATTGTCATGTTCCAGTCCGGAGGGTAGGGTAGCTGGTAACTTTTTGTATAAGGTCTAACAGCCCGACCTCAGGGCAGCGGCGCACCTGCAACATCTATGGTGTCTATTATATAGCCTATAATAGGCAACGGTTGTCTTTTACCATCAGGAGACCCGTGTATCTGTTCGCTGTCTTTTGCCAAAAAAAACCAACCCCATGTTATGATACAGGAGGGAAAAATATAGTGCAAAGTACTCTTATAGAAAACTGTTCAGCTATGTTGGTAGCAAATTTCTTTGAATGGAACAAGAAACTTTGAATGTATGTCAAACACCAAAAGTCTTGCAATTATGGATAGAAAGTGGTATAAGAAAAGTGTATTTCTCTGGATTCGTACGTCTGGGCATGTATGTTAACCCATTTACCGCTAGGACGATACTGTTGAAACAATACTCATATATTTCATCCTTTTACTTTAATAAAAATAATATTAAAACCATAAATGTTGATGGCTTTTATGTTCTTCAATATTTACTTCTCCGTAAACACGCCTTAGAAGGTTTAACATGACCTACTTTCTACTTGAAGATTTGAACGATGTACGTATATATTAGCGTATTTTATTAATATTTAATAAGTTTAATATTAATTTATGGTTATACGGTTATGTTAGATTATTTGCAAAATTTACGAGACACAAAGTATCCAATGCGCGAAATGTCCAAAGTGTGAAAGTTCAAAACAATATCTAAATGCTAAATATGTAAAATTCAAGATATCCAATTGTAACTCTAATACATACGTCCATTACAGTGGTAGATTAACAACGCGACCACGCCAATTACCACAAAGGTTTAAAAATACAAGTCTAGAAGAAACATTGATTTACTTAATTTTTGTAAATTTACTAAGGCTTCCAAAGACAGTGTTCGCAGAACAGATATTTTAGACATACTTTTATGTCAATTCGTGTATACAAATTCGATCTTATCTAAGATTGGGCCTGGTTTCCCTACGGGGTTGCAGAGCCCTTCGGGGTTGCAGAGCTAACTAGAACAAAAACCTGATGTCCTTGTTAAATCCCCGAGATGAGCGAGCCAACCCCGATATCATCTGATATAGTAATAAATACGTCTTTTCCCATATAAGAGTGTACGCTTAAATAAAAAAATCACTTTTTACATAGTATAAGACAGCGAACAGTCACATGGGTCTTCTGAGGGTAAGAGACAACCGTGGCCTATAGACACTATAAATGTTGTAGGTGCGCTCCTGCCCTGTTGTCGGGCTGTTAGACCTTATGTGTAAAGTTACCAGCTACCCTACCCTCTGGACTGGAACATGACAATGTCATTATGGCGACAGAAATAGGTAAGGCGGTGGATGTCTACCCGAGCTGCTGCACAGCACTCTACCACCAGTGGCCATGTTGGTAGTAACCCAGTTAACCTATGATGGCTTCTTACGAGTTGCCTGGTAGGAAGGCAGTTGGTCTATTCTACACAAAAGACCCGGACTAACACGGGAATCACCTATCTGCTGATGACTAAGACATCAAAATAAAATCATTATTTTTTTACAAACACAAATAATTCTTCATCCACAGATAACATAATTAAAAAAAACAATCTTTAACTAGGAAAAAAACGAAAAAGGCAAACCACTATGTCAAAGATGTCTTTCAAAGAAGCTCTCTAGCGAATTACAAATAAATAGTTTCCCACGTCCAATTGTAGCTCGGGTAGTGGTACGAAAATTTAGTTACCAACGAGATATATGTGGTTAGCCTGATTAAGCCGTCTCTGGGATGCTGTACTATTTTACATAACGTTATTAATTTTGCTCACAGGTTGATAATCATACGACGGCAACATACTTACGATATAAGGCTATTTTAATTAAATGCTCTGGTGTTATACGATTTTCGTAACATCTACATTGTCTATAGACGATGTGAATGTAATGAAATGTGATTATAGAATATTAAATTCAAGTCTTTCGCGTGAACATCAATTTCAAACTTTAACACTGGAAAATTTTCTGTTATATTTCAAAGAGTATCTTATTTTAATAACAAAAATATTTCTGTGATCTAACTAACTTGATATTAAAAAGTTAAGAATATTCAATGAAATACGAAGAAAAAATATTTATCTAAGCTCTTTCTATTATTATTAAAGAACACATTTAAAGTCAATATAATTTTCAAATATAACCATTTGGATGGTATTTTTAATTATCTTTTGGGTCGGAATTTAATTTTTCAGCAAGAAGCACTGATATTCATAGACTGTAAGTTTATTTTTATAATCATTTTCTTTGACGACACTTCTTCGAGACTGTCTTCATTAGCTTAGCTATACAAATTCATAATTTGATGAAAAATGGTATTTCCTATTAAAAGCGAAACCGAAAAGAAGTTAATTTATTATTATATTTTAATTAAGATCACAGATATAATGAAATTGACCGTAGTCCTTTCAAATCTATCGAGCCATAAATAAAATGGAAAAATTTATATTTCAGATAAAGTGAAAAGACTTTGTTCACAGAAGGTCGAAAGAAGTAACTTTTGTTGATGAAGTTTGAGATTATTTTTTTGTATATTCTAGTTTTAATAATTAATATTTTTATTAATTAGCAGTAAGGAAAATGTAACAGATAACAGAAAATAATTGTTGTGATTTGATTTGAATGTTTAATGATACTATCCTTAACCACCCCGGCAAAGGAATCGCTGTTTAGGATGGTGAAGACCATGCTTATTTTGCAAGTGATAATTAAATATTTTATAACGCACCAATTTAAATACAAAACGAACATTTCTGATTCTTAATTTTCAAATGAAAGAATTGGTTCGCAAAGAGTAATAAGCAATCTCTGCCAGACAACCATAAGTAGCAGTCGAAACAATTTAGAGTAGTGTAAGTATATTACAAAATAAATAATGTTTGAATATCGTGATTATATAAATTTGTCAAGCGGTTGGTTGAAAGTTAAGTAAAGTTACATACATATGTATCAAATAAAATATCATCATGCCCATATCCCCAAAACGGTAGCCAGAGGTACTTACCACGATGTACATGACTAGTCGACGATATTAGGTCCCATGATGTATATGTGCATATGCATGTGCATACTTATAGATGATGATGATGAATGATTAGGCGACGATATCAGGTCCCATGTGTGATAATCGAACCCAGGATCTCGTGTGTCGAAGTCGAACACCAACTACGCTCGACATAAAGGAAAATAATAATAATTGAACATTATAAAATGAAATCTTACCTCATGTTACGCCATGTGACAGAATCAACGACATCTTTCCCTTGTTTTTTCCAAACGAGGCCATAAATATTATTAACTACTCTTTTAATTGGTTTGATTGTTGTTAATTCTGTTGTTTTTATCATTGCGCTTTTTGTTGTTGCACTAACACTAACTGTTGAAGTAATCGTCGTTGTTTCAACACTCCAACTCTTATTTAACATTAGATCTATCCTATTGAATATAGTACTTAATTTAGTCGTTAATTCTGTTGTAGTTGTTACTGGCGTTGTTGTAACTGTTGTTTTACTAACTAATATTGGCGCTTTAGTAGATAAAGTTGAGACATATTCCTCCGATATAACACAAGATAGCTTTATTGAACTTCCAGCTTTATAAAATCTGTCTTTCAGGTCGTGAGTTTTATCACCATTTATAGTTAAAACAGGAGCTGTAAAAAGTAAGTGTGAATATAAAACAGGTATGAAAGTGGTTTTATAGTTCAGTCTTCTCAGAGTTTACTTTTATAGATTGCAGTATCTATATTTTAATATATTTGAAAACAACTGACTGCTTAAAAGCTTATTGGTTTTATTTTTATTTCTTTGAGATAAAAAAAAATATTTATCATCTATAGTCAGCAATGATCTTAACATTGCTTTGCCAACCATAAAGAGCCTTTTGTACAAAAAAATTACAACAATTGATTCCACTTTTTCCAAATCAGAAATTAGAAGCAAGAATAGCAATCCTAATTCCAATCCAATAGCAATTTATCTAGATAAAGGGAAAGCACTGGTCAAACACAGGATGGGGTCATCACATCCCTGCGCCAAGATATGGTTTAACTTTGATTACGTAAACAAATAGGATAATATTTGTAGCTTCAAAATTTCATCAAGTTAAGAGCGTAAACAACGCTTATCTGATTAATTTAAGGGCGGATCATGGCCTATCATTCCCAGACACCTGGTGCTTCAATGCTTTAGCCAAACTTGATTAAACCTTCGACCATAACTTTTTCATTATTTTGAAAAGATTAAAATATTGTCTCCTAAAATTGAGTTTTGTAAAAAAAATATAGTGGATAGAGAAAAATTTCGACACCAAGAAGACTATAATTTTCTCAAGAAAGTATGAAAATACGAAAGATTAATATTTGATCATTTTGTTGGAAAAGTTATTTTTTTACATTATATTTTCGTGATCATCTGTGTATATTTTAGGTATCTTCATCATTTATCTTTTCTATATACGTATACATTTTATTATTTCATAAATTGCTGCGAAGCTTATGTAACTTTTTTATACTTAGTATGAAATTTAAGAAAGTACTTATACAGTCAAAGTCACGGTCAAGCTAGTTTTTAACAAAAATGTCACGTAATATTACGTGAAAATTGGTTTTCTTTTGAATATGAGTTCCAAAAGCCCTTTTAATGCTTTTCCTAACATACCTAAAAGCCTTAATGGAAATAGTAAAATAATTGATTATAAATCAAGACGAAGGTATTGAGTAGTTGAAATAAATTGAATTTTTTTCTTGTTTATTTCCTTCCACTAGAATTTCTGTAATAACAATTAATTTTCTAAATGTAAGTATGAACTCACTTTTTTTTCAAGAATATCTTTTCTAAACTATACAACAAGACTGGTTTATAAATGTACAATTTTGGATGAATATAACCAACCATACGTCAAATATTAAAAAATATAATCTTGTTACCTATGCTTAGTTCGTTTTCCGTTTTAAAGAGTTAGAGGTTGCTAATATACTTGTGCAGATGTACTGAGGATTGTGAATCTGAACTTAGTTCTGATCCACAATATTTTTATACAAATAACTGCAAACGGGCAAGTGTGCTGACCCTGACCTAATGAAATATAGTTAACTCCGTTCATGAACATCATCTATGTACAAAACACTTTTAAAAATACAAGCTCAAAGCACATTTTACATATACTTACGTAATACGGACAAATTGGCATAAATAGTTCGCGGTGGATGAGTAGATATTTGGCACATATAGAGTCCAGCATCAGCTCGCTTCACAGGATTGATGCTTAACCTCCAATTATTGGGATATTGGAATTTAACAGCTACGCGGTTATCGCCAGCGTAAGGAGCCGGCCCCACTGTCAGAAGTTGGGCCGTGTCCGTAGTGTTCCGTAGCCACATGACCTGGTTGGGAGAAAATTGATATTTGATCACTCTATCGATCCTGTGTAAATATGTTCACGGTTTCGCCAACGTTCCAATATTAAAATTGTGTATTTTGCATGCATGGCCAAGTGTTTGGGGAGTTTAATTATTGATGGAATATTAAAAACTGGAGTGTTCTATAGGTAGCGATTTCAAGGATGTATCAATATTTATGTTAATAATATCCGTTGTTTTATTCATGCTCTAATATATTACTACCAAATACAATTATTTTATATGAATGTCTCAAACCAAAACAAATATATAATGAAGAATGTAAAGAAGAAATATTTTAGAAAATGAAGTAAAAAATCGGGCCATCTTAGAATCTCAGGAAATGAAATCAAAACTTGTTGTTTATAATCATTATGCTTTGTTATTAGGCATACATTCAGTATTTACAATAAATTCTAAGGAGACATCCTAGGATATTTATATTTGCCTGAAAGCATAGTTTGAGACAGGTTATGTCTATGTATAGTCCTCGGTCTAATAACTTCATCTATACAAATAAATAAAATTGGAATGACTGTATGTAACATTAACCGTTTTTTACTAAATGAATATGTATGTTTACAAGGTACATGTACCAAAATAGTATTTTTCCGAATTCAAGAATTATGTATCTCCGTCATACCTTCTGTTGGTTTGTACCCGCTAATCTCCGATACTATACATTCTAAGCTGGATAGCACCCTCAATCGATTAAACGGCGGACAATTTGAAATTGATCGAAAACGTTGTCAGATTGATGATTTTTATGATGTGAATAAGCTATAGCATTATAAAGTGATGGCTTTAATCCCTAAAATATCCGCCAAGTTCTAACAGGAACCGAATGTACCCGGTCTTGTAGCGATAATATTGAATAAAACTTATCGAATAAAAAACCATATCAGATTCCATTGGGTAGTTTTGAAGATCTAAACATACATTGGGACAGACAGCGGGAAGCGACTTTGTGTTATATGTAGTGACTCGATGGTAAATGTGCGTAAAAAGAAAATTATCTGAAGCATTTAAGTACACGGAACTTTTTAGTTGCTTTTGTCGGACGTGAGACTACAGCAAACACTCGATCTTACATAAAGGTGGAGTATTTGCGGAGACTGGACGATGGAAACGAATTTTCTGGTGTTTCTGGTATTTTGTCTCGTTTTTAGATAATTTCATTTTATTTTAACTATATTTATTCAGCTTTGTTATCAATATGCAACAAATATATACTTTAGAAGATAGAAATATATTATTTTTTAAGGAATCTAGTTTTGATTTTGAGTCTCGTTTTGTTGTAATCTTATCCAATTTTTTGTAGCGCTGTCTTTGATTATTATTTGCATGTTTGATATTTTTATTAACCTTTCTTTAGTATTGAATTTAGTTTGCATCTACACATTATATAATTAAATTATTTATGTACCTATTCTTATGTATAATATGCTAGTATTATTAACTAGCAGTGCCCTCGACTTCATCCGCGTTTTTATTAAATTAAAACTAACTAATAAATCTCTTAATCTTAATTAATAAATCATTTACATTTATTTAAGTAAGTCACATAAACTGCTGTCTTTTAAATTAATTACAAGCTATGTACCCAAAAGACACAAGACAATTGTTTTTCGGCACAAACTATAAGACAAAATAAATAAATAAATTTTAATATAATTCTATACACAAATTATCGTTCAATTTATATATAAATTATAATTAAAGCTTAGAGAGAGAGCTTAAATTAATCTCAAAAATTCATCGTTTTGCGTCGTAATTATTGATTATATTATTATCGGTGGAGGAGCTAGACGAAGGATGAAGGATGAACATCCATTCTTCTTGTATGATTTTCTTATTATTTTTTAAATATTTAGTGGAATATTTTTAGGAAGGAAACACACTGACAATCTCTTTTATATCTTATGGTTTGTTGTTATTTAACAAATTATTGTTATTTAACAAATTTTTTAACAACAATAAAATCCACTGTATTTTTGAGCATTTGAAATTAATTATAAACAGTTGAAGATAGGACTCCAACTGTTATAATAAATATTCATGGAAAAACACGCTTCACTAAGTAAGAAAACTGATCTTGGGTTCCTACTTTCAAATATTATGAGAAACGACCAAGTTGATCGCTAGGATGATGGTGAAACATTTCTGACTCGCTTGCTTCCTACATAAAAATATAGATCAATTTATACGGGGTACAGAACTCACTTTGCTACTTTTACATCCAATCACAATGTAACAATCCCTCAGGAAAAGAAGATTTATTATCTGCCGCACACACGCACGCTTACGTGAATAAGAAAACATCCAAAGATCCTTACGGTTTTGTCCTTGAGCATCACCACGCGACAGTTGAGTAACGCTTCGGAGCCGACGTGTGCCGCCACTTGCGTGATGTTCCTCTCCTCAAAATACGGACCCCAATGTCTTTCGTAGTGATGATACTCTTGATATGGGGCATATTGCCGAGATTCTTCTACCTTATCTGTGGAATAAAATGGAAATTAGCAAAAGTGCTAACATTAATGGATAGTTAGCACTTTGTTATATTAAAATAATAATATTATATCTGATATACAAGTTTCTCGTGTCACGAGGTGCGTAATTGAACTCCTCCGAAACGGCTCTACCGATTCTAATGAAATTTTTTGAGCATATTTAGTAGGTCTGGATATTGGCTAATATTTATTTTTCATAGCCCTAAGTGCGGGCGCTATGAAGATAGTCGGGTGAGCTAGTATTCATACAACTTTATATATTTGACTCTCTTTTTTTGTCATGTAGAAAAATGAAATATAAAAAATTGACAACAATTAATATAAAATGTTAATATTCCACAACCAAATCTGAGGGTAGTTTCAAGAGTCTTCGAAAACGCCGTATTTGTATGCAGAGAGTAATTAATGTAAAATAAGCTTCTTTAGGCCGCGCCGGTATGTAGGAATTCATACACTCTACCTACCGCGCACCGAACTTAGTGTAAAGGTATATGTGCATTTACACTCTATTTTAATTGAAAAAAAGAACTAGTGGTTCTTGTTGTTAGGACACAATCGTGATCAAAGGTTGACTTTTTGATAAAAATATTTTTTACACATATAGGTTTGACATGTTGATATCTACACTAGGCGTAAGCCTGAACTGTAGGTATCAGCACACTCCTTCGAATATGTTTATAGATGTTATAGATGTGTCACTGTTCTGTGTGTGGGCTAACCTATCCACCGGACTAGAACAAGACATTGTCATTAAAGCGTCGGCAATTTCGTTGAAATGACCCGTTTGACCTATGGTCACCGTCCGTAACTACCTACCACCATAAAAATGACTATGATATCAATATTGTTATAGACTAGCTTCGTCCCCGTTTTTATTTAAATTTTAAAATTCAATTCTAAAATAAAAATAATAGTTTAAAAAAACTAAAAACACGCTTTTATTTCTTGTACAGCTAAAAACTAGAAAATAATTCTAAGTTATGAAGAGTTCATG
>DVZL01003016.1:0-14527 GCA_018236625.1 Lasaia peninsularis
TATAATTAAAAGCTTTTACTTTGTAACAACTTATAACACACATATTCTGCAAATAAATAAATTTCATTTCATTTCATAAAAAAGTTACCTACATAATATGCACCCACCATTATCCGATATTAGGTCCCATGATGAGACAGATGACAAGTCCGTTGCCATATTGAGCACAAATGTTTTTCTTCATCGTATTAGCACTTAGCAAATTGTACTAAGAAAAACTAATTGTTAATTGACGGGATTTGAACTTGAACTACCAAAAATCCGAAGCGAATACCAATATGCCACTTTTTTATTTTCTTTGTATTTCATATTTAATTAAAAATAAACCAACCTTTAGTTTAGCACTTGCAATGTACGAAGTATTTGGTAGAATTTCAACTGGTTCTTTGAACATCGCTCGAAATGTATCGTCAGTGCCGTCACAACAAAACGTAGTAGTATTGGAACCGCAAACCTTTTTCGTTGCCAAATGGATTATCTGAAATTTAATTATGTACTAGTTACAAATTATTTGAATAATATTTTAGTGATATTATTGACTAATTTGCTACACATTGGTGGTAATCTCGCACGCTAAAAAAATATTTTAGGTACATGCTATCTTTTTCCAATGATATAAAAAGTGAAAGAGATAGAAAATTTTTGCCTTGTCAAGTCATCGAAATGTAGAAATGTGGCATAGAAACTAATCCGACAGGACTAAAGGTCTTTCGTCTCTTTCTTTCACTAACAACATTAATATTATTGTATGTAATAAATATTATTGTATATAGAGAGCGATAACTTAGGTATCTACCGTCAATTATCATTAATTTGTTTAATAAGTTATGTAAAGTTTTAAATTAAATAACATAAATAACTAAATAAATAAATATCGTCTCGCGAATATTCCAGAGCGAGTACCTAAGCAGATAGATATGCACCCACGATATTAGGTCTCAGGAAGCAACAGGTGGCCTTATTGGGCAAAAAAATCCAATCTTAGGAAACATTATAATTTTCAGATAAAATCTCAGTTATATTTTTCAAAAAAACTTGCCAATAAGTTACCCCGTCCGGATACCCGTGACCTTGTGTATTAAAGTCAAATTTTTGACTTTAGTAAAGAAGGTCGCGTGTTTCTACTACGGTAAGGTACGGTTACGGTAATAGCACTCAGAAAATGTACATAAGTTAGAAAAACTCATTGGTACATGACAGGGTTTGAACTTGGACTACCAGTATGGAAGTCCGAAGCGCATACCGCTGGGCCACTGAGGCTCGTTAAATACACCTTTTTTTTCTATTTAATTAGGTCACAATACCCAAGAAAAATTGTTTTGATAAGATACAGAAAATACCTTTGTTTCACAACTTTTACTCTCGTTTATAAAACCGCTTTTTGTCATAATAAAAAAACGGGCTGTAGCGAGGCGAATCGATCATTAAGGGCTTCATACCATCTTTTGTCTATGAAACGGCAAACACTATCATGTTTGACAAATGTAACTTCAATTTAGTTGAATTGAAGTGTATTGAAGAATATAAAACTACACTCACCCACTGAAGCGAAACTATTAGAATTTTTTAAATTTATCACAACGTCCACACAACATCCGCTTGAGATCAGCCTGAGTTTACACACGATAATTATTTTTGTCATGAGTCATGAAGCTAAGAATACTGCTAAGGTGAAACTGCATTAGCTAAAACTCATAACGAAGAAACAAAACATACTATCTGTAGACTACACACCTAAAAACGTGTCTACAACGTTAAGCATCTCATAAGACCTATTTTGATAGGGCTTTTACTGGCAGATAGCTGATGAAATAAGGAGTAACTTAGGCTACTCTTATTCTAACTAATTTTAAACGTAAATAAAGGCACGGTGTTTGGACTGTAAAGTGTTCCGAAAACAATAATCAGGCAAAATTAAATACATACTTAACCTTTACTTATCAAGTAAACATACATAAATCTGCAAGATATAAAACAGACATACCTGCAAATGAACTTCATATTCTGTTGGTCCAAAATAAGATCCATATAATCCAAATCCTACTACAAATATTCTTTGGTCTACTGTAAATCTTATTCTATCTGTAGTTCCGCTATAGCCCCACCGAGATTCAGTTTGTGAGAAACGGTTTACAGTTAATTCTTTTCCCGTCATACAACATCTAGGAGTATCAAGGAACCCTACATTTGGTTTTGGATTTACAGTAAAATATAAGAAGAGTTGAACAATTTCCCTATCATCAAGAAGTCCGCTCTGAGCAGGTCCCATCGCAAATTCCTCAACGGACATTAGAGGAAACCTTATGGCATGGAAAGCCCTTCCTAATACTGTACGTTGATTGCTTGGTGTGACAGGTAGCTGACGTCGAATGCATTCTGCTTCTGACCATCGTAATACAGCAGAAAATATTTTAGCCTCACGTATGCGAAGTGTGTCCCTGAAATAGAGTTATTTAACCATTAATCATTGGCTACAAATCCAATCAATGTTTATAAAATCAGTTTTGTTTGAGTCCACCATCACTATCACCTTTGTCTATATGACATTAAACTTTGACATTGAAGATATCTCTGGTGCCACTCATCAAAGGTGATGAAATATAACTTAGTTTAAAACAGGGCTGCTGTCCTTCAAATATTAAAAAATTTGGTTAAGATTGGTAGTGGTTATTTAAAATACATAAAACTGATTGCTGTTTGTTAGTCTCATTAAAACTCAACAATGGCAAGTCTAACTTGGCTAATATCAATCTTGAAATATTAATGGGACGTTTAGGAAAAATTATATACAATGATATAAATGAAAAAGACAATTAAATTTTGAAATACAAAATGTTTATACACACTGTATAAACATTTTTTATTTGAAATGACATTTTATATTACTCATAAAATTTAATGTTTTTCACCTCATAAAAATAAAAGTCGAATGTTTGTCAAATATACATACAGAAATTTGCCTGTTTTATAATTGTAGCTTGAAAGGTAATTTGAAGTTCACCGGGTCATCTAGTTATTAATATTTTAAAAAATGTCAATTATAAGGTTTAGAATAAATCTGTAATATTAATTTTTAATAAACCCAATTTGTTTGTGAGAATTAAGAGAATAAATTATTTATACTTTTGGTTTGCCTTCTTACTCATTTTAAATGCCAAATAATGTCATGTTATAGTTAATTCTGAGGTAACTTGGTACTATATAAACCAACCTTTCTAAAACTGCATTTAAAGTGTCTTGATCTATATCTGTAAAACCTTCAGCATTTAAAGCATCTGTTGTATTTTTATCTATCATTTCCAAGCACAGAGCAGCAAGTTGTGGCTCATCAAACAACCTAGCCTGTGTCAACAACAAGAATGCATTATCTGTGCCCAAGTTACTTTTTAAGAAATCTACACAGTGTTCTTCTAATGCTGCGACAGCATACTTTTTGGCAGTATAAAGAGTTGTCATCACACTTTCTGGTCCAATTCTAACTTCATCAGAGTATAGGAACTTTAGCAGATGAAGAAAAGCGGCAGGTTCAACATCAGGAAGCTCAACTTCATCAGATTTGGTGGCTAAAACACCATTAAACATGGCATCAAATACTGCACTGCCGACAGATAAGACAAACTTGTGTGCTGGGATGACTTGTTGATTTGCATCCTTTCCAACAATAAAGTGTACATCAGACAAGATTTCATTGTTAAAGAGAAAAGATAATCGTTCTTTTACAGTAGTTTTTGTTGCTTGCCAGTTATGTAAACGTCCTCCTGTGTTGTTGGTGGGCTGGAGGTTCTCTATCGCAGAAGATGATGGTGTAGGATCACAAGAGTGTACTTCTTCATCTATATGGCTACCTTGTCTAGATTGCTGGTTACATGGTAGCATATTTTGCGGAGGCTGATCCGCTCCTCCATCATCATTGATATTCACATTCATTATTCTAACTGAAACCTCATTTATAGGACCAGAAGCCATAATTTAAAGTCATAAATACATTACACATATACCGGCACTAAACTCTAACCAAAAGGCGTTTATCTTTAATCGAGAGAGTTTATGACGATCACGAATTCATGGATTAATAAATAAATTAAAAAAAATACTGAATAAAAGGCTGTTACACTCGTCGGTTTTAATGTATTGCAAAATTATTTTTTCTTTCAATTTTGTTTAGCAAATGACTTATGACAATTGAAATAATTGACATCTTAGTCATGTCAAAGTCATTGTCAAAATGACTGTTTTGACATTGGCAGTCAAGTCTTGCAAGTCAAGTCAAGTAGATTTTATAATAGGTCAATCAATCAGCTTATAGCTGTCCAGTGCTGGATATGAGCCTCCCCCAGAGCGTGCCACGCTCTTCGGTCCTCCGCTTTCTTCGTCCAGTGACTACCTAACCGTGATCCTGCGAATGTCGACGGACCATCGGGTCGAAGGCCGTCCTACACTACGCTTACAGAGACGCGGTCTCCACTCTAGGACTCTCCAGCGGCCATGGGTCCAATGGCAGATATGGCCAGCCTTGTCAGATACTTTAGTTCCCTCACGGATAACCTCTTTTCTGATTTCATTTCTGTCATAGTAATTGAATGGCCTGTTCCGAACACTTTCTAAACTAGACAACCTATTTTTTTGCCGGTTTCTTATCACAATTGTGTTTTTGAATACCTTTCATGTATAAGTTTACTTTCAAATATAATTCTTAAGCTAACCTGGGTTTTCTTACCTAAATTAAATTCATTATAATTCAATAAATTTATATTAATGAGCCAGTCTACCAGTCAGCTCGTAAGAGGCGAGCATAGGTTAACTGGGTCACTTCCAACATAGCCACTGGTGGTAGAGTACTGTGGCGCAACCTGGGTAGGGATCCACCGCCTTACCTCTTCCTGCCACCATAATGACATTGTCGAGTTCCGCTCAGGAGGAAAGGGTAGCCGTTAGACTTGCACATACGGCCTAACAGCCCTATCACAGACAGTGACGCACATACAACATCTATGGAGATCCGTGTACTTGTTCACTGTCATATCCCATAAAAAAGATGAAATAGTCAATAAGCCAATTTATGCAAGAGGATAAACAACCCACCGCCGGTTTGGCAACGCATCATTACCATTTTTGGTATTGTAAGTATACAAACGTCACACGAGGCTGCTGCCATTGGGAAATCTATTCGCTTGTCCGTTATGAGATTAAAAATATTAGTGCTATGAAGCTATAGACATACATGTATAGTGGTCGAGCGTAGTCGGTATCCGAATTTGATGCACAAGGTCCCGAGTTCGATTCGTGGTAAAGGCAAATTTTAGTTTATCTAAAAAACATAACTTTGCCTGACTTTTGTACCAATATGGCGACAGACTTGCTATCTGTCACATTATGGACTTAATATCATCGCCTGATGTTGCATGAATTACCTCTACCTACCTATTCGAGTATCTAGGCGGGACAATTTTTATTTATTTGTAAACAAGCTTGAAGGCGAGTTTCATGTGACGCAGAATATTAGAATTTGAGACACGAGGTCCGGGTTCGATTCCCATTTGTGGCAGATTTAAGTTTACCTAAAAAACAACATTGTCTGGGATTTGATTAGTGCCGTTATATGGCGACATATTTGCCATGTATCACATCGTGGGACCTAATATCGTCGGCTAATCGTGTATGCATTACCTCTGCCTAACTCTTCGGAGATATGGGCGTGACGGTTTTTATTTATTTGTATGGACGCTTGAAAGAGAGTTTCATGCGGTACAGGAGGCTGAAACCAGTCGCGAGAGCCTAGTGCGTCTCTTTGTGTATACAACATGCGCCGAGTACGGGAGCTTGATACTTCAATTGCGTATTTTGCAGAGCTTCGTGCTCATAGAAGGGAAGTGAGAATAAAAATGGATGTCTTGATTGTAAGAAAAACACACCATCTATGGAGGGCCTTTGTTTAATGTGAATTATTCAGTTTACCTACTTGAAAATAGTAATTTTGTATATCATGGGACATAATATTGTCTGCTAATCGTAGGTGCATGGTTATGTACCTTAGGCAGAGATAAACAAAAAGATGACTCAATACTCATACGAAGCCTGTTGGCCGCTTGTATCAATTTAAAATACTTCGATATACATTATAAAGGTAAGAAATAAGAATGAAATATACCTTTTATGTATACAAATAAATAAAATTGTAATATCTGTATGTAATATTACAATAACCGCTTTGTACTAAAAGCATATTATGTATATTTACACGGTACATATTATACCAAAACAACATTTTTGGTTTGGTCTGTTTGTACCCGCTAATCTCTGAAACTGCTGGACCGATTTCGACAGGACTTTCACGGATAGACAGCTAATGGGAAAAGGAACGGCTTAGGCTACTTTTATTTTAGAATTTCATTCTAAATAAATAAATTAAATAAAAACGCGGAAGAACTCGAAGGAACAGCTAGCTACTTAATATTTTTAAACAAGTCTTATCCTTATATTAAAAAAAGGAGTTAAAGATGTGTTTGTTGATTTATTTGTTTGTATTTTTGACACAGCGCGAACGTAGTAGATAGGTATCATATTTTTAATATTACAAATGCGAAAGTTTGTGTATGTGTATGTATGACAAATGTATGTTTGTCACTCTTTCACGAAAGAAATTCTTGACGAATTAGGATGAAACTTTACAGCAATATAATTTATACATGAGGATAAAATACAGGGCACTTTTCAACCGACTACATTAAAGAGAGGGTTTGTTTTATACAATATAAGGATTACAAGTCGGTAAAAATTTTGCTCTTTGATAATTCACGCAGGCGAAGTCGCGGGCGGAAAGCTAGAATTTATATAATATAAATAATTGATTAGGATACTCTGTACCTTTGTAGTTCTATTATTATTTTCTACGTCATTGACGGCACGCACGCGCGCAAGGGTCGATTCAGCTAACAGGTGCCTGGCCAGCAGTCAAACTGTCGCCGCAGACAGGGTAACACAACGCTCCTGGCCAAAACTAACCAATACTGATAAAATCATGGCTGTGCTAATCGCTACAGATTAGTTTTATATCATATTATCTCAATAAAAAAAACCTTATATTGTAATACTACCTCCAGCGCCTGAACTTTTTAAATAGCAACGTGTAATGCAACTGGTTGCGCTTACAAGTTCAACAGGCGTTCGCAAACTTATGATTAGTGTGTATGATCTATAAAATTAAAAACGCAATCGTTATTTTTCTATACTATTGTTGAAACTTGCACAAAATTTTCTTATTATATTATCTGCAAAAAGTGATGTAAGTGTCTTCTTATATAAAGTAGCTTGTCCGTATAACAATAGTACCTATCGTATGTGTTGAAAAATGAAGCAGATAAGAGGAACATCGTACAAGATATATTAGTAATATTATAGATGTAAGTATTTTATTTATGCATTATTTTAACAATACCGTTATTTATTTTAGTAATAACTGAAAAGTTGTGCAGTTATAGCCGTGTGTTTTTTTTACTTTTTTGACTTAAAAAAGATTTTATTAATAGGTTCGAGTATTGCCACAGAACAATAAACATTGTCATATCCTTAAACAAAAAAGTAATAATTTGATTGCTTGATATGTTTAAAGTGCAATTAATGAAATTAGGGACTGGATATATATAGAAAATGACCGCCGTTACCTATTCCAATAATCTCGTATTCTAGCTTTGGAGTTCAAATAAGTAGTAAAAACCGGCCAAGTGCGAGTTGGAATCGCACACGAAGGGTTCCATAACATTATCTATAAAAATGGCAAAAATATACAATTTGTTGTACAGAAGACCTCTGTAAATACCCATTTGTTTTATTTCGTTTTTAATATTTGTTCTTATAGCGACAACAAAAATACATTTTGTGTGAAAGTCTTAACAATCTAGTTATCACGGTTTATGGGATACAGCCTGGTGACATACAGATAGAAAGACGGTCGGACAGCGGAGTCTTAATAATAGGGTTATAGGGTCATTTGAGTACCTACGAAACCCTAAAAAGTAGTACCTATGTAAGTAAGTCAGAGTTTAAACAAAGTAAAAAATGTTAACAAAAATCACACAAGTTAAAATGTGATTGGAAACCTCCGACTTCAAGATTATATGACCATATGAAATTAATAAAAAAACAAGAAAATTGTTTTGTGGCTGCCAATAAATAACTAGTTTTGTAGACATGAACGCGATTGAATAATTGTTGTTAATAGTCATACTTATCTATATTTTTGTTGAATTTTGGAGATAAATGGCAACATTGGGTTTACAAACACTTACTGCAGCGCTCCCTGGTGAGTTACTGCAACTGTAATTGTAACACAAATCTGATAACATACATCAATCAAATTCAAATCCATAATTGAAAATCGCATCGAAATCGTACCAGTAGTTTAGGAAAAAAATTGCATCACATCCCTCAACATCCCAAAAGCATATAATCTCCGTCCGTCGCGGGTATAAATATTCTGTAATAATTTGCCTGGTATCCACCGCTTACTTATTCCTCACGTTATAAGGACACTGTCGTGTTCGGGTACGGGAGGTTAGGGTAGCCGGTAGACTTGCACATTAGACCCAACACCTCGACCACAGGACAGCGACTCTCACCTACCACATCTATAGGCCACGTTTGTCTCTTACCATCAAAAGACCCGTGTGTTTGTTCTCTTTCTATAAATCTCTAAATGTTTTAGAGATAAAATGTTTTGGATTTACATAAAAATGCTGCTTCACAATTAAGTATACCTAAAATACCTACTCGTACATATTTAAAAGAGTCTCGACCTGCATTTATGTATTTTATTATGTACAAAACAATCGCAAAATGAAAATCCCGCCAATATTTTTATTATTTATACAGAGTGTTTGCAGTTCGTGTACGGCGTAGGCATTTCTTTCAAAGTAAATGTATGGCTCAAGGTAGGTTAAGGAAATACATGTGCTGCTATAACCATACTGTTTTGCTGTTTAAAATAAATAATTACCCTCACGCTTGTTAATCCGAATAGGTAGGCAGAGGTATATACTTATGGGCAGGGGCGCCGACTTTGTGGGTGTTCGCTTGCTCCAGCATCCACCAGAGGTAAATAGTTGGTGCCGAGCACCCACGATTATGAATATCTAAAATAATTCTCTTTCTCATCTTTTAACTAAATCTAATACCTTTAAACGACCAATTCTTGTATATGTATATATATCAGCGATTTCGAAAACGGCTCGAACGATTTTCTTGAAATTTTGTATTTAGGGGGTTTCGGGGTCGATAAATCGATCTAGTTAGGTTTTATTATCAGGTCTTTTTTATTAATTGTGTTTTCATGGAATAAAAACCTATATCATTACAATACAAAGCTAAATTTCGCCGATATTTGTTAAATTAGTATAGCTCAGTTGGAAAATCGGGCGCCTTAATATGCAGAATCCCGGGTTCAAAACCCAGTCCGTTTTTTTTGAGTTCCTTCTTTTTGTGAGAAAACTATTCCTGGAAGCTCTACAGAAACAAGAAAAACGTTGTAAGTTATGTCAAATATAATTTCAAAAAAAGCGATGTACCTACTAACCAAACACCGAGCAAAGCTCGGTTTCCAGGGACTTTAAATAATATAGGTACAGTCGACTCTTCCTAAAGAATCTCTCTGTAAAGGGTTCCAGGATACATTCGTCAAGGTTCTCAGAAATTCTCCTACCCGCAATTCAGTCTTTTAAGCTCTACTTTTAAATTACCGACTGATATTACACACATCACACACACATTATAATAAATTATCTTTTCTTAATATCTTGTATTTTCTTGTGTCTATTTATCACTAACATTAAAATTTTATTTATAAATGTAATTAAAAAAGCTGGGGCACCCACGGGAATTTTTAAAACTCGGCGCCCCTGCCAAGAAACATTTAAAGCATTTTGTAATAGTGTTCACCAATTAAAATCTAGCTGATTAGCATTTAATTGTAAACTAGGATTAACTTATTTAAGAATGTTTCCGAACGCAAAATAATAGTTTCGAAGTTTTTGTCAGCGTATTCGATTTCCATTTGACTTTTTCCTTGTTGTTTAGAATCCTACTATAATCGGACTTTGATCGAATATTCTTTGTCCTGTCAAATTCAGCGCAATACTTCGTCTATGTTAAAGTCGGTATTTAGTTCAGTTTCATTGTTATGTGCAGCGGCGGCAAATTACCTGCAAGCTCCTGAATATGAGGTTAGACGGCGACGCTGAAAGCTCGAAGCTGCCCATACAGTACACTCCACCCGTGGCCAGACAGGGTGAATATTCGTCCAGGTGGAACAGCTTCGGCATCGAGTAGAACTCCTCATCTGGAAGCATCGCAAATGGTTCAACAGTGGAATACACTTTAAAATCTCATTTTTGTCAACGTAGGTCCATCTTCACATAAAAAATATTTTCGGAACATGTGTATATGTTGTGAATTTTCGGATTTTATTTTTATGCAAAGGAATGAAATTCTTATGAATAAATTACCTCCCCAAGATCTAGAAATGGAGAAAATATATTGACTTTGTATTCGTTTGTCGAATGGCGGTTAAATTATAATCAAATAAACGTGACTTAAAATTAACGTAACAGAAAGAGCAGATAAATTATAAACTTATTTATATCTAGAGAACATCTCGTTAGTCGAGGAGTTAACTTACACGCCTAACGCCATCGCCCTACTGTGAGCCTCGGGTTTGATTCCCGTCAGGCAGATATTTGTGTGATAAACATAGATGTTTGTATTTACGGGTTCAGACCGGGTTTATTTTCAGTATCGTTATCTAACACCCATAACACAAGCATGCAATTTGTTTACTTTGGGGTTAGATCAATCAATATAATTTGTCTAGATACTTATAATTATTAGAGACGAACGATATTTGAAAACAAAAACACGCAACGGTGCTTAGGTTCTGCGACGATTATAACTTTTTTTATGATATAGACTAACTTGTTGCTAACCGAGTGGCTTTTGTCAACTTCACCGAGCTTTGTGGGCGAGCAGAGTGCTCAACCCGGATAATTATCACTTATCTGGAGGGGATTCTCTACAACGCCAACATCGGGGGCTATCTCCCGGGAGATCGAACCTCGACCCGATGTTGCGTTCTGGTTAATGGGAGGAATTGAATCTGTGGCTCGCCGCGTTTAACTTACTTACATACCATTGTTAGGTTTTGAAGAATAAAAACATCCTTGCTGTCTAACGGCAATGTGTGTTTTTTATCCTTAGAAAAGTGTTTAGCTGTTTTGTTTTCCGATTGATATTTTTATGCCCGATAACTTTACTTCTATACTGATTTTAAAATAATCTTCTTCTGTGAAGGTCCGGGTTTCCTGTATAGGTTGTACCATCTACCTACCTAACAGGTACCTCGTAAAAAGGCTAACTGGGTCACCTTCAAGACCATTGGTTGTAGAGGGATAGGTATCCACCGCCTTATCTATACTTGCCAACATACCGTCATTGTAGTGTTCCCGCGACGTACGTTTGCAGGTAGCAGGAAGACTTGCACATCAAGCTCAATGCCCCGGCTATAGGACAGCGATAGCTGACTTTAATTTAAGAATTTAGTTATCAAAAGATGTTTATTTATTTATTTGTGTGTATGTTATGAGAGGTTGCGTGCGTGCACGTTTGCGCACGCGAGCGTGTTTACATGGTGACCATGCAAGTGGAAATTATAGAAGCGCTTGCATAGGATAGAGAGAGACAACAATAGCGGCGGGCGTGACGCACGCGGACCGGACGAGCGGCCTCACACACTGACCGACTGAGACAGAAGTGACGCAATGGAATGAGGATCATATTGTTATAAGTATATGTAATCAACTTCCTTATCATAATTTTTTGATCATGGGCCAATCTTTCTAATATTTTACGTTCGCGGATTAATGTTTAGAAGCATATGACCATACTCATTGGGCTGTGTATACGAGGGTTTTTTGTGAATTGTTATTTTTATGTAGCAGTTTTATGTTTTTTGTGTTACGTGACAGTTTTATCGTCACCACTCTTTATGATCATCGTCTCTATACATCGATACCTCCACTAGAATGACTATGGTAAAATATGATTTTATATTTAATATTAACGAGTATTAAAAATCATTACAATAACAAAAATTAAGTCACGCGTAATTCAGTGGCATGTTTGTAATGTTTGAGCAAATATACAAAGAGATATACATATATAATTGAGACCTTAGACACATTGACACATACAATACGATTTCCATGACAATATTTTATACATAGGTAGATATAAGTATAATTAATTTTTTTTTTAAATAATTCGTTATATTTTACTTTAGGAGAGTAAAAACGGGTAGCAGAATACGTTTTAAGCATTTTAAGAATATTTATATGTCTGTCGCCGAAACTATTGATGCGAAATTTGCTCATTTATACATGTGCTCGCTTGTATGTAATTCATGAAAGCGCAGTTCGATTTTATCTATCTTTTATTATTTTAATTGTAAATTTTGTTGTTTAAAAATTAAAGATATACTCACCATAATTGGTCCTATGTTTATCATAGTTTTATAGTAGGAAACCTGTGGAATCTATTACCTTAAACTGGCATATTATGCATTTTACTAGGAAACCCCTTCAATCATTGGTAGAACCTATTCATATTTAAAATGAGAAACACTTGTACATTTTCACAAATAATTTATAATTGAAAATTATCTTTTAAATAGCCAACCGGTTTCGCGTTTCATCAGAGCTAAACCTTAAGTTATAAGTTGAGTAATAAAATAAGAAAAGTGCCAACGTCGTCGCCGCACAGCGGCTGGAAAGTTTGCAAATGTCCGTATGTAGATTAAAAAAAAGTTTTCCTAACTGGCCGTTGCTAAAAAAAAGTCGTGGGTAAAAGTGATAGAAACATGATGAGGAAACATTCTTGTTTTGAGATTGGTTATCTAACTCAGTGGGTCTAGGTGACATTAGATCATCGCGCTACTTATCGCTTATTAGAGAGTCGACATTCGTGTAAGGCGAGATCCTGACCGCTCTAGCAGTTTATAATTTCATTTTTCTTAAATTGCACATTAGGCCTAACAGCCAAACCACAGACAGTGACGCACCAACAACATCTATGGTGGCTATAAGCCACGGTTGTCTCTTACCATCAGAAGACCAGTGTGCCTGCTCGTTGTCTTATCCCATGAAAAAATTGATTCTTATCAGTCATTTCTCTACAATTTATTAAGAACTATTTGTGCCCTGCGGTTTTAACTAATAATAATAAGAGAATAATCCATTAAAAAA
Source organism: Lasaia peninsularis (assembly GCA_018236625.1). Taxonomy (NCBI): domain Eukaryota; kingdom Metazoa; phylum Arthropoda; class Insecta; order Lepidoptera; family Riodinidae; genus Lasaia; species Lasaia peninsularis. The sequence goes on from DVZL01003016.1 coordinate 13,287, forward strand.
ACATTTTAAGAATACTAAGAGTACCTAAATATAGTGAAAAATAAAAATTGGGTGTATAAAATAAATTAATTTATATAGATAAGGCTTTATATTATGTTAATTAAGACACGTTTGCAAATAATAAACTTATCTTGCTTATTTATCTTATAACTTTTTTGATTATTTTAAGTGAGTTAATTTTAAAAGCAAGTCATATCTTCTTCCGGAGTTTGTTTTAGAGTGTACTTTGAGAGTAGACTTTTAAAGTGAACAATGTCGTAATACATGAATGTTGCGTAACTTTAACCGTTGACGCAGCGGACGCAAGGAAAACTCTTAATACAATATTTTACCGTTTTTACAACTATTTTTATCGTCGCCCCACTCGTATTAATAAAAACGTTATACTATTCTTTCCCAATAAATTAATTATTTATTAGAGAAATGTTTTTTTTAGAATTAATAATAACTTATTGTTCCAGAGATTATACTGCATAGGTTTAGGTTTAAAGAATTTATTCTCAAAAAAGACAAAAGTCCACTTACTTGAGAAAATACATAATTGATTATACTGCATGATTTTTTTATATGTGATAGGAAGGCATTTGACCGCCATCTCACCTGATGTTAAGGTCGAACATGCCTGCCTAGAAACAGCCTATTCACTCTAGCCTTAAACATGGCTAAGTTATATTGTACCGTGAATACACTCCCAGGCAGCGAATTCAATTCCTTAGCCGTTCGCATTAAAAAAAATGTAACAAACAAACAATGGCTTCAGGTTTTTATAATATTAGTCTATATAAGTAAATATTATTTTATTACGCCGTTATGGGTTTCAATATTGTTGAATACTTAGAAAAAAGTATCCCATAAAACGGTATTATGCAAAATATTACCAAGAGGAGACCATATAGCTCGGACATATTACCAGATGGCATTTAGAGCCCCGTCTTTAAGGGAGGCAGTACAAGGTAGTGAGAGTGTGATCTGGTTGCTGGGGAGTTTGGTCGTCTCTTATCCTGACTGCCTGGTTCTGATTAATTTTTCCTAGTTTATTTATTTATTTATCTTTTTGCTTAACTAATATTATAGGTTTAACCTAATACGATAGTAAAGCTAATACAATTTCCTAATCTTATAACAAATAACAAATAAAGAACTCCTTGTGAATTCAGTCAGAGAACAATGGAAAATATCTGTCTGTGGGGCTATCCAATTTAAGATATATAGTGCACGTGACAGTTGCGCCACCTTTTGTA
>DVZL01003017.1:0-14526 GCA_018236625.1 Lasaia peninsularis
CTTCAAATAACAGGATAACAGGATAGCAGTTTCTGACAACTGTTATTGAAAAATAGCACAACAGTATAATTCGTTATCGGTAAATAGCCGTTATTGCCATCTCTATTTGTAGCACACCTTACATAGAGCGAAACAAACTGATAAATTCAGAAAATATTTATTAATATTGTCGACTAGCTGTGCCCGCGACTTCATCCGCGTTTTTATTTAATTGTATTATTTTATACATTTCTAAAATAAAAGTAGCCATAGCCATTCCTTGTTAAATTAGCTGTCTGCCATTCAATCGGTCCAGCCGTTTTAGAGATTAGCAGGTACAATCAGATAGGCAGACGAAAATTCTAAAAAATGTTGTTTTGAAACAGGTTCCTTGTAAATATACATAATATATGCACTTAGTAAAAAACGGTTAATTTAATATTACATACAGATACTCCAATTTTATTTATTCGTATAGATTTAACTTTTATTAGAGTTCAAATTGACTTTGAAGTACCTATTATTACGAATCTTTTGTATAGGAATATAGAATAATGTTGTTTTTAAACTTTTACCAGCTATTCGTATTTTATTTCTCTACGTAAGAAACATCCTCACGCATCTTGTAATATTGAAAACAAATAATTAGTGAAATCGGTTCAGCCAGAGGTCATCCTAAACTAGAAAAAGTTTATCTTCGCCTTACTGCTGTACTGTGTCGCAGAAAAACCGTCCGTCGCACGAAATTGTGTACGAAGTCGCGAGTGTAGCTAGTCAATTATAAATATAGTACCTACTTTACTTACGGTCTAAGTCGTATTTTTGTAATTTGTGTAAATCAAAGCTTTTATAGCTATTGTTTGGTCGAAACAACCGGTGTTTTTGCCAGCGTCGGGTTCGGATTATAGCAAGAAAGGCAAATTAAAAAGCACCCGCGCGAACCAATCGCTATAACAAAGGCTCGCTCCCGATTAAGATACCTTTTTGCGATAACGGACTCAGATTTAAACAAGTTTAGTTTGAAAATGGTGACCATTGTGCTTCCTGGTACGGCTATTTTAAGTTCTCAATCTTCTCGTAACAAAAAGGAAGACATGGTACACGTTTAGTATTGCCACGTTAGTTTAGTGCGTATTACCATTGTTAAAGAGATACCAATCTAGTTATAAGTATATTTAAGAACGCTAAGAGTAGGTAAATATAGTAAAAAATTCAAAATTCGGCGCCCATGATATATAGCTTATTTGTTTGGTTAAGAATTAATATAATGTTTATTAAAACATGTAAATAAATTATTATTGACAATTATTAATAGAACTTATCTAATTACATCAAATTAGTTCTAAAATAAAGTAGTTATACGGTCGCAGGATTTTTGGAACGAAGTTCCTTATCGTGCATCGTGAAATCAAAGGGGGCTAGACGAAAAAAATTCTCACGAAAAAAGTTGACACGACACTTTTTTTTATAGTAATCTGGCGACGACATACACACCCACAGTTTAATATTTTATTTATCTTATCGATTATTATTTTTAAATTAATCGATTAGCTAGTGAAGGATATATAATAAAAAAAAATCGTAAACTTCGTTCCATCCGGGTGTCCCTTTACACCTCTCAACTCTTATTTATTTATTTCGTTTGGGAACATGATATACTATTTACCATACATTTAATGTGTTCATTTATACGTAATTTGAATTATATTTTGTCGGAATTAGTAAGTTGTGGACAACGGGGTAGGTTATATTGTAAGTAACATGATTGTATGTAATCATAACTTGTAATGTTACAGTGTAATCGTTTGTTGTCCCGAAATTTAAAAAAAATTGAGAGAAGGCAAACAAGCAGACGGATTTCCTGATGGTAAGAAATACACGTCGCCTATGGACATCAAAGGTGGAAATGGTGCGTTGCCAACCTGAGGCTGGGATGGTAAGCCTCTTGCGTGTGTATGTTTACCGGCTACCCTACCCTCCAGACCAGAACACGACAATGGCGAGCACTGACGCTATTGTGGCAAGAATAGGTAAGGTGGTGGTATCAATCCGGGCGAGTCGTTGCAAGACTCTACTACCTAGTCAATGTCGCGGTGTTGGTGACAATAGACTCTGTGTTCGCCTCTTACGAGCTGCCTGGGTGGAAGGCAGTTGGCCTATTCTACAACGGAACCCGGACCAACACTATAAAGAATAATTCAATAACCTGGAGATAGGATTCCAGGTTATTGAATTATTCTTTTGATTCTTTTATCATCAGAATTTGTGAAAGACATTCTATTAAACTAGATATATATTATTCATAGGTAGACGCTAATGTTGGATGTAACTCAAATGATGTATGGTAAAAAAAGTTTATATTTCTAAAATTGCTACAAAATACCAAGACCTGGAAATACAAACAACTATGTTCATCACACAAGTGTCTGTCCCCGTAGAGAACCGAACCCGAGCCTCGAGATAGTCGTTGTGGCTCGGTGCGTACGCTAGCCACTCGACCAATGAGGCGGTCAGATTGAGAATTAGTGGAATAATTAATTTCAATTAGGACTTCTGATATGGACTAATGCTATCAAGATATGGATTTCAATGTATTTTTCATAATTTCATTTTTTCTATTACTAGCTGTGTCCGCGACTACATCCGTTGTTTTAAATTATTTTATTTAATACATTTATTTCTTAAATATAACTCTAAAATAAAAGGAGCCTAAGCTTTTCCTTATAACATCAGTCCAGTAAAAGTCCCGTCAAAATCGGTCCAGCTGTTTCAGAGATTGGCGGGTACAAACAGTTAGCCAGATAGAGATACAGACAGACAAATTTTAAAACATATTATTTTACCATATGTGCCATTTAAACATGCATGTGCATTTCAAAATTTAATTTTTAAGAGGTTATTTTAATATTACATACAGACACTCCAATTTTAATTATTTGTTCAGTTTAAGAGATCTTCTCGAACCTTAACCTGCAGGACATCTGGGCGAACTATCATTACGTTTCAAAATGCTGGTGAAGTAATGTTCTCTAGTCAATGGTATATTTTATATTATAGCACTAGCAGTTGCACGCGGCTTATCCTGCGTATTGAAGTTATTCAGTCATTTATTTCATACATATTTTCATCCCTTGTTTCACCCCTTTGGGGGTGAATTTTAAAAACCTTCGTGTTTGTATGTAGGAAGCCTCGTAGAAAGGGACCTGGCGTAAAGATAAGTAATTTCTTTGTAAATCTAAATAAAAATTATAATGAGAACAATAAAGTCTATACAAGTAAATAACTCGGTTCACTTGTCCCCACTCCTAACGTTAATGAACAATAATGTTTCACAATATAAAACGTATATCATACAAGGATCTCAATATTCCCTTGTTACCTTCACGATGTTACACCCTAATCAAAGAACTGAGCTATATACGTGTGGTCATCCTTCAATTTCGCTACAAAATTCAATAAATTCGGACAGAAGGGACTTACCCGTCCACTGGAAACTTTGAATCGCCGTCAGCGACCAAGGGTTATCCTTTTGTCCGACAAATTGCCGTCGTAGTTCTAATAAGAGTTTTCTATAACTATCAACCGAGCTGTAATTTCCTCGTAGTTCTTTGATGTCACAGCCATGTGCTTTTACATCAAAACAATTTGTTTATCGTAATGATATACACAGGAAAAAATACTCTATTGGCTTTCTATTTATTTGGGATAGTTTTGATCTGTCGAATTTGGTGTACACGACGGATTTGTTTTCTTAAACAACTATGCATAAGAACACATTTTTAAGTTTAAGTTTACTATTTTGTGTTATGCTATTAAAACTGATATTTTGATTTTTAAATTTATAAAATCATCTGAGTCCATAATCCTAAAAAATAAAAAAATATCCATACAATTAATAAAATTGGAGTGTCTGTATGTAATATGAAAATAAATAAATTAAAAGCAAAAAAACTTTTTAGAAAAAGCTTTTATTATTCTTTGAGTTGCTCTCAACGAGTCCTTTCATTTTATACCCATATTGTTGAAGTACTTTAAAAACAACTATTCCGCCATCTTGGTAGGTCCGCCATATTGGATTTATAATGATGTCAAGTACCTTATCGTGAATTGTCAACTAAACTAAACGTGTATACAAAATGTCAGCTTAATTGGGTGAAGATATCAAAATTGAATTCTAAAATTCCACCTGAACTTCATACTTACATACATACAATGCCAGTTAAATAAAAGCTTTTAGTAATTAATAACTACTTTTTGCTAAATGCATATGTATGTTACATGTATGTATGTACAAGTTACATCAATATAATAATATTTTTTAGAATTTTTGTCTATCTGTCAGACAGACGCCTGTCTTTCTGTCTGCTTGTTTATTCCGGCTAATCTCTGGAACGGCTGGACTGCTTTTGACGGGACTTTCGCTGTCAGATAGCTAGATAATAAGGGGTAACTTAAGTAACTTATTTAATTAAATTCACGGACAACGCGGACGAAGTCGCGGGCATAGTTGGTATGTCTATGTATTGTATTATGTAAATTAGGTCTCATTAGAATATTTATTGGTCGCATCGAAATTGTAATTAGATATCTCCAAGCTCGGAGCATCCTTCGGGAAATCGTTGGAGATGGATTGACGTCATGGCGTCGTATAAAACGGACTCGGTAAATATTGGAGTTTGGTTTCTAAACACAAACACCCTTTGTATGGATAAACATCTGGTGAATTAATTAAGTCAAAATGCTTTTAGTGAATGAACATTAAAGATTATTTTTGCTTTTGACGTCGAGCTGGGTCTATTCTTTGACTCGTCAATGTTTACGATCAAGCTAGGTAGCTTCTTAGGTCTCACGTAAAATGTATTATTAAATCATCACATCAAAGATCTTACATCTAACTAGATTTATTACCCATATCTCTGTTTTCATTTTTTTCATAAGAGATTTTTTTTAATTCAGCAAAATAAATAAGTAGGTACTTTAAATGTAAACCCAATGTTGATCCGATCAATATTAAATTTTTTAAGGAAAACAGAAAAACGGTTTTTTTTATTATATTGCTCTGAACAACTGTAAATATATATAATATAATCAAATTTAAATAATATGTTTCGAAGTGGGTTATATATTGAGCTAGAGTTTTTGGCCGCTGAGGGCTTTAACTAAGCAAAAAGTAGGTATAATTGACCTCTATAATAATTCAGACCATTGTTTGAAGACAATTTTATAGTTTAGTGTAAAAAAACAAGGATTGCAATATATCCTTTTAAATAGATATGAGTATATAAACTTACATTGTGCTCCTAAAGGGTAGTTACAAAACATGATAGTAACTAATTAAAATTTCAGTTATAATTGGACAGTTGTATTGTTCATTCTAATTAGGGGTCCGTTTATTGACTTGGCTAGGGGCGATCGGTCTTGACCGATAGCAACATACAGCTATACAAAATAATGAGCTTACTTCCTCAGCTAAAAATATCTAATACCTAAATAAAATTCTCGTGTACCAGCGAACTTGGTTCCGCTCGCACTTGATTTTGGATGAAAAATAGATTTCCTATCTTCAGATCTATCAGATATGCACACACAATTTCATAAGAAGCGGTCCAGCTGTTTCAGAGAATTGCGGGTACAAACAGACAGATAGACATGAATTCTGAAATAATATTTTGGTATATGTAGTACCTGATATATACCAAAAGATTATTTCAGATATATTCTTGTGATTTTTTTAAATATTACAAACAGACAATCCAATTTTATTTATTTGTACATATTACTGCCTTCATAATCCAAGGAGATAAGGAAAGTCAAAAAAATAATATATGTAGCTTACACCAAGTTTTAGTATTTCCCAACAAGCTCGGGACATAGTTATTAATATTTTTTTCCAAAATAATTTTATAGACAATGTCGGTGGATCGAGTGGGCTCAATATTATTATTACAGGCGTACTAGGCGTAGGGATATGATAACCTCATCGCCGATCGCCTGGTGGAATGATCCAGTAACTCAGTTTCTGAGTCGTTCCTCTAGTGCAATCAGTCTTTCCGTGTGGTAGTGCCATGCTGTATACCTGTATACGGTCGCAGCCGAATGGGCTGGCACGCCCGGGGACGTACCACACTCTTACTAAAAACTGGCGTGAAGTAACAGCTTCGCTACTGCGTTTTGTCTGGTATATGAGAGACCCGAAAGCCCACTCCCCCTAGTTCTATTGACAGTGCATGTTTTAGGAAGTTGTCCCCAGGAAGGTACTACTTGCCTCTGCGGTGAAGGCTAATCCTCCCTCAGTGTTCCTAGCTTGGGAACGGCTGTTCCTAAGCTTGGACCTCTGGGTAGCAGAGTTCTATGCGTAGAGTACCTTTATCCTTGGACATCAATACGTCGAGTGGGCCCGATGGCATTCCCCCGATTGTACTTAAAGTGTATGCTCCAGAGTTGGCACCGGTGTTAACGCGCCTTTTCCGGCTTTCCTACTCATCTGGCATTGTACCGCGCTTATGGAAGACAGCTTTAGTGTACCCGATTCCTAAAAAAGTGGATCACTCGGATCCGTCCAACTACCAGCACATAGCTATGACCTCCTTGTTCTCTAAAATTATGGAAACATTAATCAACTGTCAACTCTTAAGGTGATTAGTGATCGTCAGTTCGGTTTTCGTCGCGGTCGCAGTTTTCGCTAAAAAGTCCCCCTTTGACGTATCACCTCGATTTAAGAGCGTTTCCCTAACTGCCTCAGCTAGTATTGGAATACTTTGCGTCGATGTTTCGAGTGACGATTAGTTTCGTGGTCATCTGGAAGGGAAGGCTAAAATAGCCTCTAAGAAGCTTTGTGTGCTCGGCAAGGCGAGACAGTACATCAAGCCGACGCATCGTTTGCAGCTTTTGGAAGCGTAAATTTGGCCACACATGGAGTATTTTTCTCACCTCTGGGCGGGCTCCCTAGTACCAGCTCCTTCTATTTGACCTTACCATGGGGAATGCCCTGAAGATTCTCTGATATCTGAAGTGGTATTCCTCAACCGTGCGATTCCTAAGGCATTGCCTTGTACAACACCTTTATGGAACGAATTACCAGCGGTGGTATTTCCAAACGGATACGATTTGGGAACTTTCAATAAAAGAGCACACTTATTCCTAAAAGATCAGCAACGCACCTGTGATACTTTTGGTGTTGCGAGTGTTCGTGGGCGGCGGTGATCATTGCGGTGATCACTTACCATCAGGTGACACTAGCCCGTTTGCCTCCTCTTATATAAAAAAACATCAAATATTTAGATCTTAATAAATCTAGTATGATGTTGTCCTATCTAAAAAACAATGTGTATCACCCAACAATGAATTGCAAAGTGAGCATCGTAGAGAATCAAGGTGGGGCAAGTGGACTCGGTATTGTTACGCCAGGGATTTGGATCTGATATAATTCGAGTTGGAGGGTCGACACGCCAATACCTATCAAATTCGCTGTTAATGAACGAGGGTTCATAATATTTCTGCTGATGTGCTACTTTCGTGGCAAAAATCGTTTTATTATTGACTGGATTTTTAACTAAACCCCAATAATACGTATGTAAAAACCAAATCCTATTACTCAGACTTCGCTATCCGTTGGTTTACCTGTCTATCGCCAGGTTGTAACTCATAAAGCGTGATACTCAGAGTTCAAATTTGATACAGATACAGATGATGTATTTCTGTTTTCGCTATAACAAGAAATATGATAAACATAATAAAACAAGTATTTCAAGGGTACTCCATACCTATCTTAGGCTTACTAGAGTTTTGATGCTAAGATATTTTTATTAATAATAACAGTGGTTGCCCGGTTACCGTAGTCCTACCTCTCATCGTTGATAGGTTATTGAAAACGGTTATTAATCGTGTTTTCATCGAATAAAAAATCCTATAATATCATTAGAATACGAAACTAAATTTCGCCATTTTCGAAATCGGGCTCCCTAAAAACTTAAAACGCCTAAAAACCCGGATTAAAATCTCGTCCGATTGTTTCTTTATTTTTTTTCTCTTTTCATATTATTTATATTTCATCAGCAAATAATTTGCATAGTTACAAATAAATATTATTCCAAAAAACATGATGAACTAAAAAAACAGCGAGCAAAGCACGGTCACTCAGATACTATAATTATAAGCTTACATTGTGCTTCAAAAGGCTAGTTACAAAATAAGACAGTTAATTACATTAAACTTCAGATATAATTGGACAGTTGCATTATTGTTCATTCTAATTAGGGGTCAGTTTTATTGACTTAGCTAGAGGGAATGTTCTTGACCAATAGCAACGCAAAGCTTAGTAACTAGTCCGCCATCTTGGATATTTTGCCATATTGGATTTAGAATGACGTCATGGCGTACCATTACGCATTGTCATACGAACTAAACGCATTTCAAAAAATGTTAGATTTAATGATTGAAGATGCTTCAAAACATACACAGACTACAAGTTAAACAGTAAGCGTACTTACTCTAGTAGAAAATATGATAGTGTGCCGTTAGAATTTAGATCTTAAAAAATATGCCGTGTATAGGCAAAACCAAGAAAACACGAACACAATATGAAGAATGCACCATTCGTGTTTGGAAACTAATTTTTATTCTGGCTCGGTCAATCCAGCGCGAGTATCGTCTATTTATCAAGCCCCGCCTCGTTTGTTAGCTTATTCGTAAATATTTCAAGCGTTATTGCTCCCATCAACATAATGTTATAGGGGGAAATTTTACAAAACGGAAACAAAAGATATAAAGCTGAGACGTGGCGCTGGTGGTATTTGTATTAATGTTTCTACAATGTATTGTTTACAACGGGTTTGTGGTTGAATTTTTGACTATATGGATATTGTTAGATTTATTTTTAAACAAACATAGATACATTTTTTTGTGGATTATGAAAATAATATGATCTGCTCAATGAGTAGCCGCTTTCAGATCCGGTTGTAAATTATAGAATTATATAGACGCGTCATAAGAACCGCTTGTGAGGTCTATGTGAAACAAAATATTTTTTATTCTAATCTAACTCATCTAACAGAAATTGAGGAAGGGTTGATTAAAAGGGTCTCAACTTTTACATGTTGACAATTCTAGACATTTCTAGAATATTAAAAGACATTTCAAGGAATAAAAGGCTTTTACTTTTAAAAACGAAATCTCGCAATCTTATTTCAGACAACACCTTTCTCGAACATTCCCAGACGTGTCGCAACAGAGTATTGAATATCTAAGCGTCGAAACATAAAATGCGTTGAGAAAAATCTTTACCAAAGTACGCAAGCAACGGTTGGAGATAACACAGCGAAATGCTAAAACAAATTGCAGTAACCGTAAATGGGGCGTGCTTAGGGTTACCAGGGACTCAAATCAAAAATCCAATCTTGAAGGAAAAGTCCTGATTTTCTACAAAATAATCCGGTATATAAATTTTACCTACGAAAAAATATCGATTAAAAGAATTGCATTGGACTAAATTTTTTACTTCACGCCGCTTTAGCCCAGTTTCAGTTGAAAAATCTGGTCTAGCATACAATCCGGGTGAAACTATCATTGACATTAAAAGTTCAGTCAACACCGCATATATCTGGTCAGATGACAACCCTAGGCAGAACCATTATAGCAGAGGCGTAGTTCGACAAATGACTTGAAATTGTTTCGATAATCCACCTGAGTATTGAGAGCTAGCTGCAGATGGGTCTATGAACTTATTTTATGTCTACATTCACATTTAGATTTTGGTGATAAATATGCATAAAGTTCAATCGATCAAATGTTGCAAATAAACTAACGCCTTTTTATGGAGAAAATAAAGAATGTACGGATTGTGACACTTGGCATTGGATTCTCTCTGTATTCCGTGTACAGAACTTGGCGTGAAGATATATATGTATAATATCACAAATAATTATTATCTACAGTTTTAAATAACTCATCGGTGAGTACTTGTAAATAATAATATCGGGTTGAAGTAGTTTGTGTTTTTCTCCAAGTTTACTCATATTTCTATAGTGAAATTAATTAAAATCGGTTCAGCCGTTGTGGCAGAAAAAAGGAATATACATGCATTTCAAGTTAAGGAAATTATTCGCAAGTAGGAATAGAAGTGATTTCCAAGTTTTCCCTATATGTAATTATTTTTCATATTATGACACTTAAAATAAATAGTACCTGGGCGACTGAGCTTGGCTCGGTACTTCTTTTTTGTCAGTATCAGCTACGAAACCGGAATCGGTACTATTTTACACAAATACTAGCGACAGAGTTGTATAGATGTCGTAATTTTCGCAATTTTATAAGACCTATCTAGATCAATTTTTTATCTTCCTAAATCCCTAGATACCAAATTTCAGCGAAATCGTTAAAGTCATTTCCGTGATCGCCGGAATAAATAAATAAATATACAAGAGTTGCTCGTTTAAAAGTATTAGATGTAATATCGCCATGCATCAGCTACACCATAGTAGAATAGGCAGATATTCATATTTATGTAGTACCTACCATCAGCCAACCATGTGACACCTATAACTTGATACTTAAAATTATGAATTATTTTTACATTTCAATTGTATTTTAGTTAAGTAGTATACATTATTTTACCAATCATCAATCTCAAACAAGGGATTTTGTTCCCCCAAAATGGAGCAATACATTTACAAACGGATTAAAAATGCAAGATTTAAACTCTCATAACATTTAACTTAATGAGAATAACATAAACTTCAAGGATCGTAATTCGTAGCCGCATAAAACGGGAATGTTTGTGGACCGGCGGCCCCAGCACTCGGGATATATTCCGTCCCTAAATGAGATGTTATTGAGTGAGTTATTTAATGTACGAAGGCTCCACGTGCATTTTTGCTTATTATTATTATTGGAGCTTAAGTGAGCCCGGCTTAATCCAATGAACTTTCATTATCGTGCGTTTCGGAGCAACGTTATTTACTCCCGTGGCTTCGAAGCGAGCTCCTCCGAACCCATAATAGCACGGTTTGATAGACAATGTTTTGAACATTTGGGGCACGCAAACATAATTATTAAAAATTGCTTTGGTTACTTAAGTGAAATATTGTATTTATGAGGCCCGGATACTTTTGGATTACATTATTGGCTTGATATAGGTTTTTATTTTGCGAGGTTGTAAAGTTAATTTCGTTATTAATCAAAAGGTTTGGAGAATAGCTTGAGTGATATTTATTTTGTTTGAGAAGTAATTGTAATATTATATATTTTTCATCGTTGGCACTTGATGAAACTTCCACATATTCATATTTGAAATGAAAAAGATTACCTACTCGTACTTTTTCACATATCTATCTATATATTAATACGTGATGCCAAAACTTTGGACCCCTTTCTACGAAAATCGCGCGGACGCAGGAGCATAAAATTTGGCACACTAATAGTTTATGTGCAGGAGAAGTGCAGAACGCTAAAAGTTTTTTAATAATAATGCTTATAAAGTACATTAAATCAATAAATAAAACATTACCCACGCTACCGTTCATTTCAAACACACACAAACACAAGTATCTGTTACAGGCATACAAACTCTGTTGTCAAATTATTGTTTCGTTTGACATTTAATATTTTTTAAGGTTTTATAATTTGTAAATATAACAGTCAAGGACATTTAGCAAACTAGAAAAAGAGTTTTTCATTAACTTTCGACCATATAGGTCGAATTTCGACCACCGGGCGAACACTAGTTATAATAATTTAATTATAATATTACTTTAAATGACATTTGGAGCACATGAACATAGTATAAAAATTGCTTTGGTTTTTAAGTAAAATGTTGTTTACTTAAAAACCAAACCACGACGGGGGTAGCCATTTGTGTGATGAACATTATAGATGTCTGTATTTCCGGCTCTAGGTGTTTATTAAATTTATTCTCATGTATTTTGAAGTATTTCTATGTATCTATTAATATTGATGACTAACACCCATAACAAGAGCATATAATGAATTTGCTTAGGTACTTTAAGGTTAGATCAATTTGAGTAATTTGACCAGTAATATTTATTTATTTTATTTTATCAAAGTGACAGTAAAGTGTAAGTAAGTTAAATATCGAAGATCGCAGGAACCCGCTGGATGCAGGCCGCCTTTGATAGGTCGAATTGGAAGTCGTTGGGGGAAGCCTACGTTCAGCAGTGGACCTATGGCTGAGATGATGAAGTTAAATATTGTTTTACTTAAAACCAAAGTGAGGCCCGGATTCTTTTGTAAGTTGTAAAGTTAATTTCGTTATTAATCGAAGACTAAAACTCGATTGATTTTATTACAGAATTGATAATGTTTCTTATATTTTAAGTACCAACTTTGATGACCGAGCTTTGCTCGTTTTTTTTTACATAATGTTTTTTTGGAATTATATTTACTTATAATTATGCATGTTACTTACAGATGAAATATGAGTAACATAAAACAGAGAAAAAATAAAAGAAGCAATCGGATCGAGCCTACGTTTCCTGCGTTTTAACTTTTAGGGCGCCCGATTTGCCGACCGAGTTATTCTATCTTCGTAAATGGTGGCGAAATTTAGCTTCTTAGAAACCTAAAAATAAAATCTAGATAGATCGATTTATCCCAAATTTCTAAACACAAAATTTCTAGAAAATCGATGGAGCCGTTCCCGAAGTCGTTGGTATATAATATAGACAAGAATCATCGTTTAAAGATATTAGTATATTTGAATTTAATTATTGGTTTTATTTCACGAGTTTGTAAAATTCATTTCGTTTGTTGTAATAATTGAAAATTAACGAGAATAAAATTACATGCATTCTGTCGAGGCATCGTTTATACTAAACTAAAATTATTATGATTGATTTATATTATTGGTTTGAATATTATACTTTTATTTTGCGGAGTTGTAAAAGTAACTTTTCTTAATATAATACTTAATCGACAATTGGAGATTAACAATCGATTTATTTCTTGTTATATATTATTGTTATATGTTTATCTTTGACACATGCAGTAAGCTGGTTATATAGGAGCCAGAAAAACTACCTAAGCTACTTTTTATTTCCTCCTAAAGTTCTTAATAACTAAAGAAACATGAAATTCTACATGTAAAAGCTAAAAGTAATGGCATTGTACCTGTTCAATAGTCATCATTATTTGGGGTCTTATAATGGCCGATTAGATTCCAGTAAATTGAATAGTAGTGTTAACTTTATCTGCTGATATTTATTATTTAGATGCTATTTTAATCGACTTTTGTTAAGATCGAGATCAGAAATATTATTACTTCCTGTAGTACATCAGGCGTAACACCCCCCCCACAAGACAGTGACGCACCTAAAACACCAATAGAGACGTGTTCTTGTTCACTTACCCCGTAAAATGAAATGACCAAAAATACCATAGCCAAAGATACTTCTAGTATAATAATAGACAATTTTAAATTTTTTGGTACTTATGTTAAGAAATTCTAAAAAGTGTTAATTAAAATGTTCGTCCAAGAATTGCATACAACTTGAGTGCGAAATTTTTCCAAGCTTAGAATTTCAAAACAACGGACTCGTTTAATATTTTTGTTAAGCTAAAATGTTGTGGAGAGTTATGCGCTCTTAAAAATTAAAACTAATTTAGCTTTCCTAATGGATGGCGATGCGAAACATTTTTCTCACTAAACCTAGAATTACACCTTAGACACGGTGTTTGAGTGAGCGATTTAGAGAGCGGAAGGGAAACGCTTTATAATGAAAAATGAATAAAATAATAAAGTCTTATCGGACTTTTACAAACGGGTCTTGGATACGATACCCGAAAAGGACAATTTGTTCTTATGAGTTTCTTCAGGTTAAAGACGCATTGATCATTACACAAAAAACGCAGATATTTTTTGAAGTTTTTTTGGATGTCGGTTATTTTATAATTATGTATATCACGTGCAAATCTGTTAAATTTTACCGTAATTAAAAGGTAACAACAGCACGTAAAACTTTAAATATCAGTATAAAATAACAGGTAATCGCTTGTACCGTAATCACAGGCTTAGTATATTCTAGCTGAAATAAAATTGAACTTTAGCTGAATAGAGGGAATAAAGGGAGGGAGAGGAGGCTAAGCATCATGTTTATGACTTCTATAGGGAAATAGCCGGCGATGTTCCAAACAAATGGAAAAACTTTTATTCACACATGCACGATATTAGGTGCATTTTCATATTTTTCGCTCGCAGACCGATGAGTTTTTTATGTTTATGCCATCGTAAAGTTACTGGTCGTTATAGTTTACGCGACAATATTGCAATGTGTTTACGTTCCTGACATGAATTATCTTATATAACGATGCCAGTTAAATATATTTTGCTATTCTTAAGAAAATGTTTTCATAATATATCTCATACTAGCTGTGTCCACGACTTCATCCGTGTTTTTATTTAATTATTTTATTTTATACATTTCTAAAATAAAAGTAGCATAAGCCGTTCCTTATTACATTAGCTGACTGCCAGTGAAAGTGCGGCCAAAATCGGTCCAGCCGTTTCAGAGATTAGCGGGTACAAACAGACAGACA
>DVZL01003018.1:0-14525 GCA_018236625.1 Lasaia peninsularis
GGCTATTTTAAGAAGTAGTTTTCAATTATAAGTTATATGTGAAAAAGTACATGTGTTTTCTAATTTAAAATATGAAAGTTTATTATTAAAAAAGTTGATTCTTTTTAATTTAGTCTAATATTATTTGACGACTATCATTTGTGCTTCGTGGTACGGGGACGCGCCGATCGCAGGGAATGCAAACCTTCGGTTCGCTATTTTGAAATAAACGACATTCGAGTTTTGAATACGCTCGAGTATATTTCATTGCTTTAATAAAATCGCGGATTATGTTGTTATAGTTAAATTTGTTATTTTTTCGATATCACTGTGTTAAAATATTTGCACACCACATTGTGGTAGAATATGTTGATATAATTAAAACTTTTGTTTTGTAACACCTTTTAAACACACATATTCGGCGAATAAGTAATTTTCAATTCATGTGTTACTGTTGTTAATTTTGTTAATTGTTGCCTTCATTTTATCGTTTTTGTTATTTGTTATTGTGTATTTACGTATAATGGAATTGATGAATAATAATAATATCATTATTATTTCTATTTGTATTTTTCTACGGATGCATGCAACAATTCCTTTACTAATAATTTATTAAATATTTTAAAAAATTTGATCCAAATGATGGCAACTCCCGAACGTTTATTTACATAAATTATAGCTTCTCGTGACGGTGAGTATAGTTATTTAGTTCCCTACAAAAGTTTTAATCCCGATTTTACCCCCTTGGGAGTTGATTTTGAAAAATCCTTCAGTTGATGTCTACAGCATAATAATACGTGAGCTAAATTTTAAAAGTTTAGCCTTAAAAGCTTACGTCTTATACATAGATTAAATACATACATATCTTCACGCTAGGTCCCTTACAAGGTAGGCAGAGTATCGAGGTGTCAAGTGTCACGATCTCAGCATACTTATTAGAAAAAATGAATACGCGAAAATAAAGTATTGTCTAGTTTACATATACATGATATTATTGTAGATTGTCTATAATGTGCGCTACAATAAGCATAATCCACTGGGTACAAATATTAAAAAACAATAATACAATTATAATATAATTAAATTTTTACATTATAAATATACAGGTTGATTTTTAAAATTTAATGTTTACATAACATAAAATTTTATTAAAACAATATATACAGGTTGTTACGTTTTTTATATGTTTTCATTTCATATAAGTAAACTAATAAAATGTTTGCGATCATTTGTAACAGCTTCTTTTATACTGAATATATAGTTGATTTATTTTGGGTTGGGGTGAAATAGATTTAACATTTTTTTTGTTTATGAACCGTCTGTGCATAATCATACAATATTGAGTTATCTTATTTGATTAATATATTTTCAAACTCCCAACAAAAACAGTGGTATAGCGCGACTCGATTAGGTAAAATTTACCACTGCCTTATAATGGCTTTGAGTCTTGTTTCAAAAGGACATATTTTTTTGATTAACATAAGTTGGCAAGTGATTTTGTCTGTACAATATTGTTTCTATCAATTATGTACTATGACTAACGAAATAAAATCGGCCGGATTCTTGAGTTTTTACAAGACTAATTTACGAAACGATAACAATTTTTTTATATGGCACAAAATAAATATTTATTTGAAAATCAACCTGTATATGAGTCGTTGGGTGTTATACTTAATATTAAGTATACATTACACTTAAAACCTAAATACATACGTTATTTGGCAGTGGCGGACTCACAGCTTGGTCCTGTGGAAGATAATATATATTGAAAAGTAACATAATATGTGGAAAGTAGCATATATTAGAAATATCATATATGAGATATATTAATTACTGGCTGTGCCCGCCTAAGCCATTACTTATTATATCAGCTATCTGCCAGTAAAAGACCCGTCAAAATCGGCCCAGCTGTTTCAGATATTTGAAGAAATGTTTTTTGGTATATTTACTTTGTAAATATACATATTAACTTAGTAATGTTACATACAGACACTCCAATTTCATTTATTTGTATAGATTCTCTTTAATATATAACGGGCATTTTATATTAAAGAGAATCTATACATTTCATTGTCACAATGTTAATAAGCATAGTCATCTGAAACTGCTTGAAACAGTTTTATAAAATTTTATGTGTCTGTAGTAAATCTGAGAATCGGCTACTATCTATTTTTCATACCCATAAGTGATAAGGGGGTTGTCAACACCCAAACAAATTTTTATTTTGCAAAATAATTTTTTTGTAATTTGCCATTAAAAAAAATAAAGACAGCCCCAAATTGGACCCTTCTATCGCCCATCGAATTATTTAATCCTACCGGTTAGCACTCGGCACTGGATGGTCTCCGCCGACCCCGCAGGCGCGGTGGCGTGAGCATACGACGTACCGTTATAGGAAGAGCACGGGCCTGTCCTGCGCGCGGTCGGAGCCGCTGGAGTGCGAGCGCCGCCCCCCGCCGCCCCCCTCGGCCGCCCCGCTGGCGCCCGACCCGCTCGACGTCGACTTCACTTCACCGCCCGGGGCTGACAGATTTCAAACAGACTTTTCACGTCACAGAAATAAAAATCAATGACTCCTTGAGTGTATAGGAATACACTTGATCTTTTTTTTTAATGATAAGGCAACGACAAAGTCGCTAACCTTACCCTCCAGACCGGAACACGACAATGCATTATGACCGCAGGAAAGGGTAAGGCGGTGGATCCCTACCCGGACGAGATGCTAGTCAGCACTCTAACACCAGTGGCTATTAATTTTATTTTAATTTAACAGTTTGTTTTAGAAAATTAAAAAAAAAATACAGATGTGGAATAAGATATGGGGAAGGAATCATAGGAAATTATTTATATTATTACAATAGAAAAATATCTTGTATAGTTATGTAAAGAAGTTATCAAATAAATTACATTTTTACAGGGTTTTTTTGCACTATATACATGTTTTTTTACACAATACCTAGTAGCTGTATGACGTCACTCTAAATCCAGCATGGTGGAATAGTTATTTTTAATACACACTAAAAATCTGGGTCTCAAATGAAAGGGTTTACAGAGGAAAAAACAAAAGAAAAAATGACGTCATTCTAAATTCAATATGGCGGCTCACCAAAATGGCGGACTTAGTTATTTTTTTTATTAATTTATTTTTTTTATAAATTTAAGAATTACATTCTCAGACGAGGTTACAAAAATATTATTATTTAATTAACTCACCCGCAGGTTCCTTTGCAGTGAGGTGATCTGAACCGGCACTCGAACCCCCACTACCCGACATCACACTTTCTTCTCTGTTATATCTGATGACAAACAAACAAATATGACCATAATTCACGCAAATACCATAAAAAATGTTGAAAACTATTATTTCAAGATTTTTTATGGTATTTGACAGCAAAAAAGGTCTTTATAGGCACTACATTTACTAAAAATAATACAAATTTATTTTTTGTCTCTTAAAATAAATAAATGTTCTATTATTTTATGTGTCATAAAGGCACTTTCTGGTTTTTTTCTAACAAATAAAAATTAAATTATACATAACAAGGATTATACAGGTTACTCAGCATCCCAGGCTGATTTTAGCTGCATCATTACTGTCTTTGGATTTTGACTTTGTGATTTAACTCATTCATACACAACTACTGTTAAATAACTCATTTGTACATAGTTCATCCAGCCATATAAAATCAGAAACAATAATTTAGGTTTTGATTATCTTTATTATGATACATTTATATTAATTGGTATGTAGTTTGACTCACACACCACAACTGATACAGTTTGACTCATATACAACAACAGATAAAGTTTGACTCGGACACAACAATATATAGCTTGACTCAGACACAACAACAGAAACAGTTTATTTCGGATATAACAACATATTAGATATAAGTTGACCCAGACACAACAACAGAAATAGTGTGACTTAGACAGAACAATAGATATAGTTTGACTCAGACACAACAGATATAGTTTAATTCAGACACAATAACAGATATAGTTTGACTAAGACACAAATATGTCTCAGACACAACAACAGAAACAGTTTATCTCGGATATAACAACATATTAGGTATAACTTGACCCAGACACGACAACAGAAATAGTTTGACTTAGACCGAACAATAGATATAGTTTGACTCAGACACAACAACAGATATAGTTTAACTCAGACACAACAATATATACAGTTTGTCTCAGACACAACAACAAATAAAGTTTGACTCACAACAACAGACATAGTTTGACTCACCCATATATAGTATGTTCACTAGTGACACACGAACTGTATTTGAAAGGTATTGGTTGGTAGCCGTACGACCCCGCATATGGCATGTATCCTGGACCCATCATTCTGCAAGATAAAAACAAGTAAAAATAAATATTGTCACGGCCATATTCTCAAAGGGTTAGGTAGCAGTACATATGCACTCACGATTAGCCAAAAATATTAGGTCCTATGTTGTGACAGGTGCCAAGTATACGAGAAAAATACCCATAAAGATCCTTAAATAAAATTCTAAATGTAAGTTTAGTTATACTACTAAACAAAAATATAAATTTAAAGTGAAAACATTTTTAAAACAAACTTTTATTTGAACGCGCCAAAAATAATATGGTCTCTTTATTTTGAACTTTTACTATCAACTATTAAATAGTAAAAGCAGGAAACATATAAATAGAAAAAAGAAAAGCTAGTTTAAATTATGTCCCCAAAAAATAAGTAAATCACTGTGTTGCAGTAGTCGTAAGCTTCCATATAATTTTTTTTATCGTAATATATCTTCGTGAATTTTTGGTAGTTAAAATATTTTATAAACAAATTTTACTGTGTCACTGAGCTTAATTGTCAGGAGTCTCCGTACATACTTTCCTAGGTTCTCCTACTTTGTGCGTGTGTGTGTGCGGGCGTGTGCTAAAAGGTTGCAATAGAATACTCACGCAGGGTTAGGCAAGGGCGCTAGTGTGTCACTGGCCAGGCTGTCTGCGTCTGGAGCCCTAAGCCTCAAGGCTGCCAACTCCGCACACAGCTCGCCGGCCACGTAATAACATTGCTCGGAGAATGTGATTTTATTTACTGTATGACGAATGAATCCGGCCTGAAAAAAATGGCTTTTTTTTAAAATAATAAATCAGACAAGAGCGAGTCGGACTCGCGCATGATTGGTACCGTACCTTGTCTATCAACTATAAAAACGGCAAATAAATAAGTTTACGCGATACATTTTAATATTGCATCTGTTTACATGTACAAATTATAAATATTCAGTCTAAATATACCGCGATCGAAATATACATAGTGCTATCTTTTGATCGGGTCTTTTCAATAATTTACTTTATTCTGTATTTTAGTATTTGTTGTAATAGCGGCAACAGAGAAATTTTCATGTGTGAAAATTTAAACTGTCTAGCTAACGCAGTTCATGAGATACACTCTGGTGACAGCCAGATGGACAGTGAAGTCTCAATAATGGGTCCCCTTTTTACCTTTCACAGAAATAGATGGCATTTACTGAGGCTAGGATCTTAGCTTGTTGAACGAATAAGTTTACTGACTAAATCCTCACAGGAATATTCAGCATATTATGCAGAATATAATTCTGGACTTTCTGTTGGATCACACACTTGCTAACGGCCACCTGTTACTATGATCCTGAGTTATATTAATCAATAGAGTACCTTAAGCATATGCGACGCATATTTCCTAGCTTCCCGTCTGTCTGTGATGCCGGCCACATGTTGCAATATCCAGTCCACTACGTCGGCGCCGATGAACGCATTTGGTATTGTTATTTTAAGCCACATCCTGTCTCTTATCTCTAATCCTAAAAGAATATACAGGGTATTTAGTAACATCCACTGTTCACAAGGCAGCGCATACGCACCTACCACACCTATGGTTTTCGTTAGCTTATTTATGTATTTATTTTATTTTTTTCCAACTCCCGCGAATCCTTAAAGGGCAGAATTTTGTATGACTTATAATTCTTATTGCTTAAAACATGTATTTTTAATTTAGTCGCTTAATAAAGTAGCTTATGTTTTATTCTCATGTAAATATAAGCAACATGAACCACATGCCATAATATAACTTACTATATTTGTCTTTAAATTCCATAAAAAGCAGGTAACTTACCCGAGTCTGGCCTTAACATGGCCCTAACTACAAGTGCCATGTCCATCCCCACAGACAGCTGGGGCTCATGGGGTGCCAGGGAGCCTGCGTCGGAGCCCCTCTCTGGGATGGAGGGCGCGGGCAGCGACGACAGCGGGGGCGGAGGGTACGCCTCGCGAAGAGCCTGGGTATGTGCTACCCAAGCACCTGGAAATTAATATACATTTTTTAATACAACTTCCATTACTCCCCTAGCTAAGATCATCTTAACTTGATCAAGTATTTATATTAAAACCAAACCTACGTACTGTATTAATGCACAATAGTTATTTTTGATAAGTTAATTGAATTAACTAAGTTACTGTTACTACAATCGTCAACTTAGATGATGATGATGATGATGATCATGTTTCATAGATAAATAGAAAATACTCATAACTTACTAATACCAAAGGGGCATATAGCAAACACCATAACAAAAAAAAAGATTAATTAGTTAAATAATTATTTGGAAGGCAACTTTTATCAAACCTAGCCTAAGTTTGGCAATAATTGCTACTTTTCATTAATTTAGTATTTATTTCAAACTTGATTGTATAATTTCATTTATGAAGTACTTAAAAAATATATGAACAGAAATGCACAAAAGGTCCAAGGTTATAAGTCCGTAAGAGTAGTGAAATTGCTTCCAGTGAATCTACGAACATAATAACACATATTATTTTATATTTATTTTTCATAAATACATGTATCATTATCAGAAAAACTATCTGTTTTTCTGATGTGTTATGGTGTTATTGTGTGATGGTGTTATCTTGTTTTCCTTTCAAACCCATACACCAAGGTAAAAAGAAATCCATAAACTTACCAGGGTCTATAGGTCGAACAGGCTCAGTGCGTGGAATTGTAAAATAACCTTTGGGGTTTGGATCCCAGCATTTAGCAACCACCAACTTAATGGGCCCTGGTTTCTGTACCACTTCACGTAGAACCCTGACCGCTTCATCGTTTGTCATATCTTCAAAGTTGACATCATTCACCTGAAAATCAAATACCATCACGGATTACTTATTGTTTCTTGTTAAGTATTCCTTCTATCAAGCATCTCATTGTTATGAGAGTAACAATATATTTTGTCATTAAGATCATAAGGCTCATGTGAGCAAGAGTTTTACCACAGCTTACCCATATTGGTATTACTCCCTTACCTTGTAGCCAATACTCCAGATCTCACCACATAAAAGTTCCTAAATTTTTAAGGGTAGTGTATTTCAAATACAGTCAAATTGTTACTAGATGAATTCATATCTAGGTATTTATCTAAGGATGACAGAGATTTCTCTGTATCTAAATCAACAATACTTATTAATATTAATAAAAAATCTATCAAGCGCAAGTCGGACTCATGCATGAGAGGTTCCATAACATAAATAACAATAAAAATCACACTTTATGAACGGCAGCACCCTTTAAATGTTTATATTATTCTATTTGTTGTTATAGCAGCAACAGAAATACATAATCTGTGAAAATTTCAACTGTTTAGGTATCATGGTTCATGAGATTCAGCCTGGTGATGGCTGACAGACAGTCAACAGTCTTGGTAATTTTTTACACTTTGGGTACTGAACCCTAAAAATAGGTATAATAATTATACAAACACACAATTAAATTTACAAGAGATAAAGAATAAACTAACTACTATAACAAAGTTATTATTTAACATCATTGACTCATGCAATAATATTTTAAGAAAGATAATCTACATCCTATTTATTTGTAAATATGAATGTTAGTATTAACTGAATAAAATTAAGGGAATTAGTATTAATTCCAGTGATTGTAAAAGTTTAGCCAGATGTTGGGCTCTGTGGTCTGCAGGTTTCTGGACAATTTGAAATGCATCATATTGAATTTTATTTTATTTATTCAAAAAATTAAAAAAACAACCAAACTACTCACTAATGTGGATCTATTTATAACTAGCTGTGCCCGCAACTTCGTCCATATTTAATTAATTAATTTAATTTCAATTACATTAATTTACTATAAACCTCTTATCCAATTTAAGTAACTTTATTTTTTTGGTATATGTACCTTGTATACGCATTTAGTAAAAAAGGGTTATATTAATATTACATACTGTCTGTATGTAATATTAATATAACTCCAATTTTATTTATTTGTATAGATTAATTTTAATAATAATTTTAGATTTGATTATCCGATTGCACTGCCCTTCTTGTTCCTGCCACGATAATGACATTGTCATGTTCCACTTCAGAAGGTAAGGTAGCCAGTAGAAATCTACTGGCTATTTGCACATCAGGCCTAAAACCCTGCCACATGACAGCAACGCACCTACAACATCTATAGTGTCTATAGGCTGAGGTTGTCTCTAACCATCAGGAGGGCCGTGTACCAGTTCTCCATCTTCCATTAAAAAAAAGCAACCACTCATTCTAAATAGAAATACATTTTATAGTTTCAGGTAAATCAACTTTTATTTATATAATAAAAGAACTTAATATGAGAACATTCTTTCATTGTAGGTTTGTGTTTAAAAATATTATGCAAATTGTTAGCATATTATTATCTAAATTCAAGCAAAATTTACACATTAATAATAAAAAATTTAACAATACATAATATATTTCCAAAAGTCTCAGCACATCCCTACTAATATTATAAATTTAAAAGTTTGGATGTTTGTATGTCTTGAACATCATTTAAGCCAATTTTGGAAGAGAAGTAAATTGTCTACAAGATCTAATTAGACCAAATATTATCCCAATGTCTCAACAGTGCGGAAGAGGTTATATCTTCAAAATGCTCTGAAAGCTGGGGCTCACAAGTAACACATATTTGATGATATTCCAGATAAAATACAAAGATAACAATCATTATGATTACATAATGGCACTTTGACTCATCTAGATCTTATCTTATATCATTTCATACTTTATCTGGTACAAACTAATATTTTACAGGAAATCTATTAGACCAATAATATTCCAGTTTTACCCATTAACATCAAATCAAAAAATTATGGCCAAATTATGCAAATTTGCTATTGTTTTTATAATTTTTAACTACAAAAAGAATTATACATAGTAAAGCACCATCCATAACTAATGTAAGGCTGAATCTTTAAACTATAATAAACAATCTAATACTCTGAAAAACTTATTTTTTGCCAAGAAATTTGCTTTATTTGATGAACATAGATGTCACTGTGTTTGAGTCTGTATTACATTATCTATATTAATATTAGGAGATAATTACTATTGATAAATAATCATGATAATCTTGATACCAATAAAATACCGTATTATGAATAACCAAATATGATTTACTGCAGTTATAGATTCAACATTAGTCATTTAAAGAGATAATGAAACTCTATTGAATATTATCTAATAATCGTTTTTACTTGTTAACTAATACTTCTTTCGTATTTATTGTTTATTAAAGATCTTACCTGTAATATCATGTCGCCAGGCTCTATTCGTCCATCCAAAGCAACCGCACCTCCTTTCATAATACTTCCTACATAGATCCCACCATCGCCACCTTTGTTTGACTGTCCTACTATTGAAATACCTAAGAAATTCACCGTATCCATATTTAAAGTTACCGTTATAATATGCATGGACATTGTGGAATCAGTAATTGATGAATATGATGAAGTTCTCGACATTACTTGGGGTCTTTTTCGCCGTCTTTGAGGTCGCTTCCTTGAACTCACTTGTAAGTGGGAAACACTGCTGCATTCTGTAAGGGCTCGATCAACAGATGCGTTGGTATGACGTCCAGTAGTCGTTGTTATCTCAGACTGACTATCAAATAGACTGGTTGAGTCCAAGTCCGAGCTCAAAACAGAAGCCGTCTCGTATTCTAGTCCATGATTACCGTATTTCGAATGACCATTGATTCTGAGCCCTCTATACTTGTATTTATCACATGAAGCACGATGTCCTGGTCTAGAACTTATAGTGCTGTCTGTATCAGTGCATGTATCTCGCGTTAAAGGCGCAGTTGGAGCGCCGTGAACGTTTTGTTTCGTTTTTCCAGCATTACTGTCTGTACATTGAGACGCTCCATCTGAAGGATTGGAGCCCTCGGCAGACACCAACCAAGACACTACACGACCATTAAAACACGGTAAATGTGCGTTATCATCAACTATTTCTTCTTTTACAACACCAAAGTCATCGTCCATCGACTTGAAAAAAAACTTGTAATTTGGCCTATTCAATTGATTTTTAAAGTCCAACAGTGTCACTTTTTCGGGCGATATTGGTATTTTCACTAAATACGGAGTTTCTTCATCGTCTATGTAGTAAATTACTTTTGTTTCCTCCATTTTAATACATTTATTATTGAAAACTAAACAACACCCTTACGATCTATAAATATCGGCCGCCATCACAAAAATGGCTGTAAAATTAAGTGTTGCAAAATCATTCGCAACAAAACTAATATATTATGAATATGTAATCTTGCAACACTAAATTAAAAGTACAACAACAATATTTTCAAAATAATTGTTTTGGCGAATATTAGCTGGTTTTATGCTACCTACCTTGTTAAGATATAAAATTAAATAAATAATCTCACAGATATTAAAAAAGACAAACAAAATGTATCCACAACAGCCGCTGTCAAGTTTATGGTCGAGATTGTTGAAGCTGTCAAAAATGTCATTTTTAAATTGAAAATAACGGGCCCGGAATCGATACAATTTGAACATAAACAGTTCGCAAAATTAAATAATATTATAATGGATGCCTTGGACTTGAATAATTCTTGGTATTTACGAATATCAAATGAATACGACGCGTTCTGTAAAAAAATTGACAGTAAGTTATATTTCCTTAGCTTGACATTGATTTTGGTCCTGGATCAAAAAAAAAATTTTTCATGTTTGACTGCAGTTTTATTTGGGTTCAAATTTGTAATTCGTTATATAATAAAATGTTTCGAAGAACATACAGGAAAGTTTTATCCTAAAACTCGTCAATCTTACATAGGGCAAGGACGAACTAGTATAAAATACTTAGATAATGACGAGATTCAACGTAAGGTGTCGTTAAAAAGAACAAATCATCCCTTAGCAATATTTCTTTTTCTGAACTATTTGTCAAGGTTTCAGCAGCAATGAGTTGCCAGGATTGGTTTAACTGTCTTATATACAGCATGGAGCCTCGTTGGTGAACTTTATTGAACATACACGTTTAACTAGTGGCTAGTAATAAAAAAGTAATATATAATTCAGAGCTATTCATTAAAAAAAGTAAAAATATTCTAACAATCTAAATAATAAATAAATAGCACAAAATTTTAAGCACATGTACAAAGGTTCATTCATGCTTATCTCCTCGTTACTCGTAAAAAAAACTAGCTTTCCCTCCGTGGTTTCAATATGCAGATTGTTTTCCGACTTATAACATCCCTCTTCCTAGTAATATACCGTTGTATGCCTTTAAAACAAAGTTGGTGCCCATTTCTGTATCCCTATGTATGCTTAGATCTTTAAAGCTACTGAATGGATTTTGATGCAGTTTTTGTAATAGAGTGATTCATTAGGAAGGTTTATAGAACACACCCCAGCTTTGCACTGGTACATTATGCATGTTATATAATATACATACACATACCTTCCTAATTGAATCGATGATATTCAATTATGTAATATCTAAGGAATGTTGCCTGTTAGAGACTGGTATGAGATAAATACCTTGTAAGTGTACTTTTAGTAATCAAAGGGTAGAATAAGTAGGATAACTCTTCTCTCCAAACTTGAAATAGGATAGTGACAATCACTGACATTATAATATACTTAAATACAGTAAAATGCTGCAAAACCACCACCAATACAAACCATGATTGCCATTAGTGACAACATCTGATGCTCACCTCAAGACTTTTAAAATGTACGTGGATATCTTGTTTTTTTTTCATACATTATAAATAATACTTTTGGGAAAACCTGAAACTGATCATTTCAAATGTTGCATTTTCAGATGAAATAGATAAACATCAGCAGCAATTGAAAGCCTGTAAAAAGAGAAACGAAATGGAGACTAAGCTGGCACAAGAATTAAAATTAAAGGTAAACAAATTGGTGACGGGTTTTTATGATTTTAAACTTTCCATACTTAAAAAATATTTCTATTTGCAATCTCAGCCTTACTAATGTTCTGTCCATTGTGCTCCTATCTGAAGCAAATAAGGCTAAACCTTAAAAATGTATTAACATCAAAATTAGTAGAATTACTACTTTATCTTTATTCGCAAAGCCCTAGTGAGAATATAATTAAAAGATGAAATAATGATAATGATGCTTAATGGAGAATGTTCACTAATTTTGATTATTAACACTGGATATTCTCTGTGAAAAATAAAATATACTAGTGAAAGAATTATTTCGATATGTCAATTAGTTTCGCGGGTTAAACAAAGATGCGGGTTGCCGGTGATGGTGTGACGTCATCATACAACACGCTCAGTCTGGCTCACTCAGTCCGCTCGCACGCGTCCGTTTTTTAAAAATGTCCAATCCAAATATTAGGATCTCGTGTGTTGTGCCTAAATGTAAAACACAACTATCAATTTGCCGGAAAAAATGATTTTTATAGTTCCAAAGGACGTTAAAATGCGAAAAAAATGGATAAAAGCTATGAAGAGGTCAGATCCATTTGTAGATAAAAGTACAATTAATTGTTGTGAAGACCATTTTGATGTAAGTATAGTAATAATTTTCATCTTATTATGAAACAATTTATAACCGGATTAATCACTTGCTTATTGAATTCACATTGGCAGGATCAATAAGTATGTGATCAATCAGGATAAAAATTGTTTCATTATGATATACAGTGATCGTGAATACCAAAGACATTACTATTACCATAGTTGTCTTTTGCCAATCTGAAATAAGTTTCAAATAAAAATAAATAACCTTACGTATTTTGTTAGTAAAAAAATGCAAAATATAAAAAAAATTATACATCTGTTTCAAAAGTCTACATTTGCAATGAAAATTAAATAAATAAGATTATGCCTTACACAAGTATTTTGTAAGTAAAAAGTTCCCCCACGTGTTGGTCAGGGTTCCGTTGTAGAATAG
Organism: Lasaia peninsularis; assembly: GCA_018236625.1. Taxonomy (NCBI): domain Eukaryota; kingdom Metazoa; phylum Arthropoda; class Insecta; order Lepidoptera; family Riodinidae; genus Lasaia; species Lasaia peninsularis. The sequence goes on from DVZL01003018.1 coordinate 13,230, forward strand.
GCCAACTGTCTCCCACCCAGGCAAGCTCATAAGAGGGTCTATTGTCACTAACACCGTGACATTGACTAGGTGGTAGAATCTTGCAAGGGCTCGCCATTGTCGTGTTCTGGTTTGGAGGGTAGGGTAGCCGGTAAACTTACTCACGCAAGAGGCTTACCACCCTAGCCTCAGGTTGGCAACGCACCATTTCCACCTTTGGTGTCTATAGGCGACATATATTTCTTACCATCAGGAAATCCGCCTGCTTGTTTGCCTTCCATTACCATAAAAAACTACATACTCATAAGTAGCTGGATTATTAAGTAGTAGTATAACAAGGAAATTAAAATATATTGCTACAATTAGGGAGGTGATATAGAACAGCTATAGATATAGTAATAATTGCATAACAAATAAAAGAATTTTAAAATTTGGTCAAAATGGCTTTATTTTAAGTGTCAAAAATACATAAATTTTAATAGGACTATAACCTGTTATCCGGGAAAAAACATAAATTTTAATAAGACTATAACATATTTTAGGTATAATTAGTATTCTAAGCGTACCATTAAGTATCACCATATCATCATATCATATCATATAAATATTATAAATGCGAAAGTTTGTAAGGATATTTGTACGTTTGTTACTCTTTCACGCAAAAACTACTGAACGAATTTTCATGAAACTTTGCAGTAATATAGCTTTGATATCAGAATAACATAATAACTTAAATTTTATAGAGGTTGTTTATGATTTGTTGATAATATAACGATAATTGTCAAGTAAATTCCCTGAGAGCTATATTGGCGTGCGCTGTCCTAATCGTTGGAGTTACACAAAGATAATTACGGTAGGATTATTTATCTTAAATAGTTCTAAATAAAAGCCCGTGACAGCATATTATGTAGAAGTTACTATGACCGAAATAGTGAACCAAAGATTCAATTTAATTGGATATTTCTTAACAATGCACATTTTAGAATATTTATCGAATTCTTATGAAAATTGATACATCAGTCACTTCACGTATTGAATGTAAATAAACTTTGTCTTTTACGCTATGTAATTTGGACAAATAGTTTAAAAGTTATCACGATATGATTATGTGACTTAAACGGAATATTTTATAATAAATGGATAGCGGAAAAGGCGCAGAGCGCAGAGCGAGAGAGGGAGGAGCTCTCATTAGCGAGTGCGCGGCCCATGCTAGGGTCTCTTAGAAGAAAATCACTAGGTCTAAATTAAGTAGCGCCATCTAGTAGTGATGATCAAAACAATTATGTCTTAAGGGTTGACATATCTAAAATTACTAAA
>DVZL01003019.1:0-14524 GCA_018236625.1 Lasaia peninsularis
TATATATTTATTTATATTATTAAAATAATATTTTAGTTAATATAAACTTGTAAAGAGGTAATGAAAATAAGAATAACATTAATTTATTTCAATCTCACCTCACTTAGCTATTCTAATACATCCCCCTTCCACAATTGTAATTGGTTAAATACAAATCAGTCTTAGTTAAATACAACTTCTACTATACTGTCTCTGTGTGTGTGTGTGTGTGTGTGTGTTAATGACATATAATAAAAATAAGTAATTTGAATTTCATATAATCCTAGATTCACTCATAGATCAATATGTATCTACAAATTTATATAACATTATATGATGAGATATATAGACTATATGAAACTAAGATGTTCTGATGATAGTGATTAAGTATGTTATGCTATTTTAGGTGCAACTATAAATAAACCTAATAAATCGATGCTCCACTTATTTCCTAATTGTTAAATTATTGTTTAAAAATAAATAAATTAGTTAGGGAGTAAAATAGGAATGGTGATTTTTTCTAATAGTATTACAGAAAAGGTTTAGGTATCATTTTCATTGGTATTTAACTTCAGACCTACTAATCAAAATATTTGTTATCATTTTTACAAACTTAGGTAATTGTTTATTTAAGTTTTTACAATTATCTCAAGTGCCTTTATCTACTATAAATAACATAGTGAACTGAACATAACCATATTAAAAATTACTTGAAGAGATTTTATACTGTGTCAAATGTCCCACATTGATTGAGAAATGAATATTGAGCTTAGCAAAATTTATAAATTCTAGGCATGTTTATTGAACTGGTTTGCCTGGTTTCATTTTAATATCCAAACACATTTTTTACCCTTACAACTAAAGAAATTTGTATAGTTTAATATACTGAGCCCTAATTATAAGATATTTAACAAGAAAGTTTTATTACTTTTACTTGGAAATACATACAATGACAATAGACAAAAATATACAAACAAAGTCTAAATGACAATGTACTGTTTTTAATAAAATGATTTATTAAAACCCACTAGTAATGAATTAATTAGAAATTGTGAAACAGAATTCTAAAGTAGGTACCAATAATGAAATCACGAATACTTAAACGGATCGTGAGACATGGCATTTGTAAGTAGATCAAGTGTTTTATACATAACAACTTTCACTAGAGTCATTGTAATGGTGATTGGTGACACATCAAAGTGTGGGGATCTAAAGATGGACTTACTTTGAATAATTCCTTGAAATATGGACTACAAGCCGAGAGAACCACTTTGTGGGCCTCAAGCCTGTGTCCCTCGCATGCCAGTGTGACATCCACGAAGTCCTCATCATCGCGCAGTGCCTCGAATTGAGAAGTTATATTCGCTTGAAAATTGTTCCATCTCAAACAGAATTGCTGGTCGCCACCCAGTTCTGTACCTTCCATTACTTATAGACATAACTTGATATCCCTGCTCATTTAATTGGTTTAATAAGAATATTTAATTATTGAAAATAAATATATCACAGTAACTTGCAGTTTCAGTCGCCGTCTGGCCGAAAATCTTGAAAGAAAACAATCAATAAAATCTCGTACCAATCTAAGAAAAATAAAACTTTTTAATTTGTCATTCATTTGCTGATGGGTACATTCACTTTAACGTTTCGTTACACGTTCTAATTCTTTTAGTGAAATCACAGAAAATTTAATATAATAATATATTAAATAGAAAAATAGTAAAATTGAGTACAATGTGAAATTAAACTCAAAATATTTCTTCACAATATACCTAGTCAAAGTCACATGGAAAGCCAACTATTAGTAAAAAATTTGTTTTCAGTAAAATTATTAAATTAGTTAAATTCATTTTTAATAAACTGTAACTATTAAAAAAGATTAAAAATAAATGTACATATGAAAAATACAATATTTATCTTTGTTTGCCTACCTTTTACGTGTGACGTTAAAAATTATTTGATAAAATCCTTATGATTTTGCACTAGCAACATATTAATGATACAGACGTCTGAAGGTTACTTTTAAAGGCTTTGTACACGTTATTTGTAGCATGTCACATGGCATGACACATTGATTATACAACGTATTAAATTTTACTTGAAATACTACTATTAGTGATTTGATTTTAATTATGCAATAAACTCAATTTATTTATTCTATATAAATAAGAATTTCAAATAGACGTGAAAAAAGTAAATGTGTTGCCATTTTAACTTAATTTTATTTTGCTTTAATGTAAGGTGTTATGAATTATTTAGTATCAAATATATACCAATATCTATAAAATTGATGAACTACTTAATATCAGAAGTTATCAACAATATCGTGACACGTGGCACTCCATACTCCAGTGGCGTTCATATGATTATGACACTGGGTATGTGGCTGAGTACTCGGTTACAAAAACATTGTCTATTATAGATTTTTAAAAGCTTTTATTTAACTTGCATTGTATATGAGTATGTACCTATATGAATCTTAGAATTTAGTTTTGAAGTACAGTTCGTGTAAAACTTAAATGCGCCTCGTGCGAACTTTATTCTGTAGTCTTGCGGAGGTACAATCTAGAAATACGTGTAGCGCGAGCGAAACGGAGCATGAGTATGAATGAGTGTGAGCGAGAGGGATGGTTCGCTCCCTCAGTTCCCCGCACACATATCCCCGCCGATACCTAAAAACTAAGTTCTGCGCAGCTACTTCAGAGGCGCATTTAAGTTTTGCGCGAAGTGTAGTATCGTATGGCCAATTTCCTGCATTCTTTGTTTCCTGCCAGTCATATGCGCACGAAGGATGTTGTAACATATTTATTTCGGTAAGAAATCCTAAAAACTTATTTATTGATGAGCATTATTATTAGTGTGATGTCAAGAATCTCCGAAATCGGCGTGTACGTATTAAAATATTGATGAATGTGGGAGCTAGGCAAAAACGGCATCGTGATACTTGGCACTCGACACTCTCTGCCAACCCCGCAAAGGGCTTAACGTAAAGATATAATGTATTGTAAGAGCATACAAGAAAACTACTCACTTGCAAGTATAGAATTTTTTTTCTTCAAGCTTCTAGTTTTGGACGATGGAAAGATGCCTCGTACGACACTCGATCCGGGGGATAAGGCACCATCACTCTGAGCTCCCACTGTGATTTCATCCCTTTTCTTATCACTTTTTTCTATTTTATCACCCTTATCACGTTCAAGAGGGGGGTCCGGTTCACCATTTATGGGAGGAAGCTCTCTTCGTTCCGTCGATATTAGTTTTATATCGTGCTTCGTTATATGTCGTAATGGAACTGATATCTGTAAAAAAGTTTCATACAGAAAATCAAAGCTTAAGTATTTATGTTCTAAGATAAAGATTTTATGGCCTAGTGGTTGGAGCTTCGGACTTCCATTTACGGCAGTACCACGCCGTGTACTAATGGGTTTACGATTAATTCAAGTTTTTTAAAAAAATATGCATCCACGATTAGACGACAATATTAGGTTCAATAATGTGACAGGTGGCAAACCCGTCGCCATTTTGGGCACATCTCAGGCAACACTATGTTTTTCAGATAAACTGAAAAAAATATAGAAGAACATGTTGTCCTACCCGTGAATTGAATCCGGGACCTCGTGCATCAAGTCGTACATCAATTACAGTCAACCAGAGGCGATTTTTTTTTAATGAAAAATATGAATATGAGGAAGATTCATTAATATGACGAAGGAATAAAAAATTAATGTACCTGCGTAGCATCCATAGGACGGAGCGGCTTTAGCGGGGACGGGTCGGACACCGGAGGCGGACGCGGCAACAGACGCAGCGCGCCGTACTGCGGCAGCGGGGCCGGCCGCGGGGGCGAGCGGGGGCGGGGCGACGGGGGCGAGCGCGGTGGCGAGCGGGGCCGCGGCGGGGGCGAGCGGGGCGGCGGCGAACGGGGCCGCGGCGGGGGAGAGCGGGGAGCCCGCGGCGGTGGCACAGGAGCCTGCTCCGCCTCCCACCGCCCGATACGACACCTCACCGTCGGTACTGATCTGCTGAACAAACACCATAACTAAGATCCGAACATAACATCGAACTTGGCCGATCTGTTTAATAGATAAAAGTTATTCAATAGGTAATTTAGTTTATTGAAAATAATAAAAAAAACATGGGTTGTCTGATAAAACCTTAGCCAGGCTGTAATTATTTCACCAATAACTTTAGAAAAACCATTAACCAGTCCAGTCGCATTATAATTAAACTTTTTAAATTTCGGCAACATTCAGAACAGAATTTTGCAGGCAACCCTATATAATCGTATTCACAATAAAAGAGCGCTTATTTTTAAGTTTGATTATTAGAATAAACAAATGGGTGAAAATAACTACGAGCGATTTTACTGTACTGATTGCAAACATAAGTTACGAAGAATCTCAATGTATGTACTAAAACATTACAAAAATAATAATTTTAAAACTCACTTAAGCAACATGGAGTCTTCAACATCGTCGTCAATACTCTTATCGAGTCGCAAAGGCAGATCATCACTTTTGTCTTTTATAGTCACGTTGAAGCTTTCCACAATTTCCAATCTCGAATCCTCGTCTATAGGCCTTATATCATCATCAGCGAAGATATCACTCTTGTCATCCTCAGCAGTTTCCCCTTTACCCGTCCTTCTAAGAATTGCCTCTTCAATTTGAGAACTAGACTTCTTAAAATCTAGAATCTGTCCAGCCTTTTCTAGATATATCGTGGGACTATCAGTGGTGGGAGTGGTGGGTGACTCCGGTATAGTTTGTGTGGTGAGAGCGCCGGGTTCTGTCGGAGAATCGAAGTCGTATGCTGGTGTCGAGTGACTCTTGTCAAGCTTCCCACGACATTGAGGACTCGTGGAAGGTTGCGGGTGTATAGGACTACTTAATTGTCCTGAAGGCTGACCATTTATCTGTCCTCCTAATTGACTTCCTAAGGGTCTTGGAACGCCCAAATGCGTTCGGGGTCGTGGTGACAATTGTAAGCCTGTACTACAAGACACTGCCTAAAAGGATAGAAAACATGTAAATTAGAAAGTATTACGACATAGATAATATGTAAGAACGTAGTTGGTGACCAACTTTGATGCAAGAGGTGCACCAAGGAGCACCCTAGATGGTGGGACAACTTGTTTTTATGAGTTTTTGCAGTCTATCTAAAAAGTATATCGTGCTTGAGATTACATTTGGGTCTGATAAGGCGACGACCTCCCCACTTGTCACATCATGGGACCTAGTATCGTCAGCTCGTGCGTGTATATGTAACTCTACCTAACACATACCTTATCCCTCCTGTAAAGAGTCGAATCGTCTGGCTCTGGGCTGTTACCGTGGACCCATCGCTGCTGCTGAAGTTCTTGCCAAAACTGTAAATACAATATATTTATATTAGATTGTAGCTATACTAGCTTTCCGCCCGCGGCTTCGCTTGCGTAAATTATCAAAAGGCAACATTTTTTCATCAAAAAAGTTTCATCAAAATCGGTCCAGTAGTTTTTTTGGTGAAAGAGTAACAAACATAAATCCATACTCACAAACATTCACATTTCTAATATTAGTAGCTAATCACTTTTGTTATGTTAGGTATAAGTGCGTACAACAATTGCACCTTTTCTGCTTTTACATCAAGGAATTGGTCATAATCTGAGCAAAGTTACAAGTACACTCAGTAAACTCATGAGTAAATGCAGAAAGCGATTTCACAAAGTCCAAGTAACGTAAAATGAAACTAATTTACTTGATAGTTTTATCTGTTAGTACTAATCAATGAGTAGTTAATTGATATTTTACTCAGACTTCTTCAGAAGAACTTCAGCATCTTCAGAAGAATTAATCTAATAGAAATCTACAAAAAGTTAAGTGAAAGATAATTTACAAATTACGTCACAAGTGACGTAAATTTTTTTGATCCCACCCATTTTCTTCGACAAATGCGTACACACGTATTAAAATGTCCTAATCTATATCATATTTTGTCATAATTTATTGAACTCCTTTCACTCCTGGTAGGTAGGACCAGTCACTAGTCAAAGAAGTAGGAACTAATCAAACATTACGCTAAACTTGCTAATGACAAAATTAATATTTCAGTTTCAAGTTGATAAAGCTGTATTAACATATTTGTATTTCTAGGGAACGTATCTACCATAAATTATTGCCTTACTTATGAATGTGATTTTTAAATAGATTTATAGAATATATCATTACAAAATTCGCTGTGAGTACATCCAGCGTGCGTATATGCGTGCGAATGTGCGTGCGTGTGCGTTTGCATGTGTGCGTGCGTGTGTATGTGTGTTAGCGCGCGTGTGTATGTGTGTACCTGCTCAATGGTGAGGTGCGGCCGTTTGGCGACGGGCGTGGCGCAGCTCACGGTGTGCCGGCGCTGCGCCGCCGCCCGGGGCTTCGGCGGGTACATCCTGGAAACCGACACATGACACCATACTATTATCTGCTCTGTTTTCAAATTAAATTATTTCATTCACGAATTATATGTGTTAGACTTCAAAATGTTTAATCATACCAACACCTTGTACAATGTAGAGTATAAAATTTTACTTTTGAACAAGTTAGCTTATGATATTTACTAATTTTTCCAAAGCCAGGTAGTAGAAATACGTTGAAAAAAACTTTTCTTTCTTTAAACGGCAATCTTTCTTTACACTATTTTATTAATCGTTTTAGTTTAATAAGCTCTTAATTTGTAAGATTTTTTTTAATATTTTTGTTACGTATGTTACTTTTAAAGTCTATCAAAAAAAATTTCTTCCGTTCAGAGTTTTTACAGAATATTAACTTATTATACATATAATCATTTCAGAAGCAATAATTTGATGCAATCCAAACTTGAACGAACATTATACGAGATACGGTGAAAATAACAAAAGAAAGCAAAGATTTAAAATAATTAATATAACCAGGCGTTACTTTGCGGAAAAACTTGTTTGAACAAAAAATACGGTGGTATAGTGCAACTCGATCAAGTAACAAAAACAAAAACAACAGCTTCAGTGTTTTTAGTTATCAAACAAATATAATCCCTTGACAATTTATACAATTTGATGTACATACATGTCTTCACGCCAGGTTTCTTGCACGGTAGACGGAGACTATCGAGTACCAAGTGTCAAGATCTTTGCATATAATGTTATCTAACTATAAAATAAGCAAATACATATTTAATGGCTGTTATTCAAAGACAAAAAAATACATATAGACCGAGACGGTTGAAGTAAACAAAGAAAGCTGCCTTCTTCTTCTAAGTCGGTATGTTCTTGGCGGAACGGTCGTGGTTGTCATTTAGGTAGTTTTTAAAGAAACATGAGAAACACAAGAGTTTTCACAAGCCGGATTTTTGACTTTGGTAAGTTTACCTTTCCAATCCCTACCATTGTTACTGATCAACGCTCCTAAGTAAATGTATGATTGAATTACACAATTCGCGATTCGAGTGACATCTGGCGAGTTGTAAGTACTTCTCTCAACAATCATAATCTTTGTCTCGGTTCGATTGAAGCTCAAACCAAACTATTTTATTTGAGTATGTGTGTGTGTTTGTCTACCTGGTAGGATCAGGATGTAGTGTGGGTGAGGCGGGCGGGGAGAGCGGTTCGCTCTCGTCGGAGGAGGAAGCGGCGTCCCCCCCGGCGGCGGCGCCCCCCTCCCCAGTAGCGCCCCCCGCCGCCGCGTCGGCCGGCCGCACGGGCCGCACCGCCCGCACCGGGTGAGGCGTGTGACTTAACGAGAAATCCATTTCGTATCTGGAAATATACACGAATCATTAAAAATATATCGTCACGCCCATTTCCCTAAAAGTGTAATCAGAGGTACATATGCACCCACGATTGAACTATATTAGATCAAGTGGCAAGTTGTAGAGTGCTGTGCATAAACTCACCCGGGTAAGGATCCTATTCATGTCTCCATAATGACATTGTCGTGTTCCAGTCCGGAGGGTAGGGTAGCCGGTAACTTGCACATACGGTCTAACATCCCGAGCACAGTGACGCACCTACTAGATGTGTTATTCCATAAGTGTTACCTGGTGCGGCCCGGTCGCGGCGGATGCGGCTGTGGCGCGCGAGGCCCGGCGCCGCGCCGCCGCAGCCGCAGCGCCAGCTCGCCGCCGCGCGCAGCCGCCGCCGTCGCGCACGCACTCTCCACCGCCGCGCCGCTCCAACCAATCACACACCGACCCGCAACCTGACACAACACTCTTCGTTAATCACGATCTTACTATAGTTCGACCATCAAAAAATCAGCCAAGTGCGAGTCAGACAGAGCTCCATACGGTATCTATTATCTATTAAAACAGCACCTCATAGACTCGGCTGTCCAACTTCAAACCCCAATGAGTTTTTTCTAACTTAAGAACATATATAACACGCACGGAAATTATTCAAAGACTATTTTTTATTTCTTAATAACATAAGCTATGATCATATAGACATGCACATAATTATTAACAGATGGCGCTAGTAGCGTCTAAAAACATTATTTTGATAATAATTTTAACAGATCTAAATATGCACAGCGCTATCTTTTGGTAGTGTCATATATGGATTCCTTTTAAATATTTAGTTTGTTCTGTATTTTGGAATTTGTTGTTTATGACGTCAACAGTGTTCAATGTTCATTTATAAAAATTTAAACCTTTTGCGTTAGGAATTACCCTTTGGGTACAGTAACCTAAAAAGGAAACCATAATAATCTTAAAACCTATAAACCAATTATTAACCTAATGACCAACATATACAATTTTTTTCAAAGGCAATCCTAAATTTGATAACACAATTATATCAGATAGGAGTTAACTTCGTAAAAAACAGGGTTTAGAAAAAATGTTCAACTACATCATATATGATATATAATATGATAATATTCTAATTGTGCCACAAACTGTAGAAAAATGAATATGAGAAAGTTATATATGTGTTTAGCATTATGTTTTTTCTTCAGATAATTTAGAAAAAAAAAACAAGCAACTCAACCAAATCGAACCCGGGACCTCGTGCGTTAAAGTCGAAAAAATGAATGATCACTTCTATGGTTTAGCGTTTCACCTGTACAATCTCATCCCCCTCCCGCACCAGCCCGCTGGCGTGCGCCCTCGACCCGAACCGCAAGTGCGCGAGCTGGTGATGTCCACAGAATGACGGCACCACCTCGAACCCAAGTTCCTTCGAACCCACTCCTAGAGACAGCGCTTCCACTCGCGCCGGTTGGAGTACGCCCGGGTCAGACACATCCTGAAACATTAAAAACATCGTTTTAATCTATGGAAATAATTAAAATTGGAGTATCTGTATGTAATATTAAAATAACCGCTTTTTTTAATTCTTATGTATGTTTACAAGGTGCATATACTAAAATAGTATTTTTTAGAGTTAATGAGATACATCCTGCTGACTGACAGAGACAGACAAACAGAGTCCTTCAGTAACAGGGTACCATATTTACCTTTTTGTTAGGAAACCCTAAAAGACTGGTGACCCTGAAATGAACTCATATTTCTGCCTTCATAACATTGAGTACAGCCTAAAAACTTAACATACGAGTAATAGGTCCAGAACATACTATTGTTATCAATACAGTCCTCGTAGTGTAGAATAGACCATCTGCCTCCCTACCAGGCAGAAACTCGTAGATAAGCTGGGTCACTTTCAACATAACCACTGGTGCTAGTACTGTGCAGGAATTCGCTCAGGTAGGGATCCACCACCCTACCTATCCCTGCCGTTACATTATTGTATTGCGGTCTGAAAGGCAGGGTAACTAGTAGACTTTGCACATTATCCCTAAAACCCCGACGACAGGACAGCGTATATTTATACTGGATGTTGATATATTTGGGGACGGAAACCTAAAAATATAGATGGTAGAACCTGTATGATGTAGTCCGCGACGGCGGCGGCAGCTGCGGCGGCGGCAGCTACAGCGCGGGCGGGCTGCTCGGCGAACCGCTCGCGCTGCGCACATGTCGCTGCCTCCAACGCCAGCTTCAGAAGCGCGGCCTTGCGTTCCACTAGGGCACACGCGCCCGTAGCTGCCCACCTAATACACATTCCCCTCAACATAAGACTTATGTAGCCTTATCTACCGCAACCCAGACACTACTACAAATGCACCCACAATTAGAATTAGAAACAATATAAGACCCCAAGATGTGACGGGTGGCAAGTCTGTCACTACATCAGGCACAAATCCAATCTGAAGCAACATAATATTTTTCATACGATCCGAAAAACTTATTGGAAGAAGTTCTCCTACTCGGGTGTTCTAGGCTTTGTTCCACCACAGAGGCGATTAAATAAAATCAAGATTTGATTTAATAAAGTAATATTTATATCTTGATATCTTAGTTTAGGTGTTAATTGAGATTACTTGTGCATAGTTACAAACAAAAACTATAGTAAAATAAACATAATTTAATATAATCAAAACTTATTCTATTTTAAACTGAATTTCAGTCACCCACATACATCCTATTAATGAATATTATAAATGCTAAAGTTAGTGAGTTTTGGATGTATGTAAATTTTTCATGAAAAACTACTTGACGGATTTGGATGAAACTTTACAGTAATATAGCTTATATAATATGAGAATTAAACATAGGCTTTTTAACCAACTAAGTGTAGTCTTTCTATGCACTATATATATATATATATATATCCCAATGGGCATTTGTTACTGCGCACATCTTGTGCAATATTTTATAATTATTGTTATGCTGTGACGAATTTGTTAAAATAAATGTCCATAAGGAAGTGACGGCATTTATTTATGGTTATCTATTACCGGATATCCATTATAAAAAATGGTTTACAACTGTAACCTTATCTGAATTAATACTTTTGGATAATATTGGATAGGGGCTAAGCCTCACCTACTTGAAACACGTTATGACAAGTGGTTTAGATTGGTCCATTGGCCAACACACAAGTCGCACGCAATGTTTGTTTATCTGATATCTAACTGAAATTATCCGAAACTATCGGATAATCAGAAAACATTATAATATAATAATTATTCATACATCATCCTTGATATCCACCCACAAATTGCATTTATTAAGTTTCCGTAAACGTACAAGTGGCAAGTCTGTTGCTATACAGATCCTAAATCCAGGATTACTAAAATGGAAATCTGAAGTTCTAGTTAAATAATCTTATATAATACATATGTCACTTTCCTCCCAGAGGACAGCTATCTATGTACTGAGGACATGTATGGGGGCTACTGTGCACATATATATTATCATTCTACCTCACTATAGCAAGTTTTATACAATGGCAATTCATTATTAAAATAGTTACTACATGTCATATATAATTTCACAAATAGGAAGAAATATAGTACTTTCCTACCTTGTGACACAATGTACTATTTTATTCAGACTTTAATAATTTAAATAACAAGACATTTACTATTCTGACATACTCAGAAACAGCAAGAAAGTAAGATACAAGCGTGCACTCTTTAAAATTTGTGGAGTGTCTCTCGCAGACCGCAATATTTTAGAGAAACAGAGATAAAGTGGGATTAAAAAAGTGTTGGTGTAATAATGAGAAAGAGCTTACTATAATCGTGAGTCATTTGAAAAAAATGAAGAATCAAAAGTCTCTGTTAGTGGCTTGTTTGTATGGAGAGAGGAATGTTGGAAGTATGTAGGCAAGTATATATAGGAATTGTGACATTTGGCACTCAACACCCTATGCATACCCTGCAAGAGACTTGGTGTAAAGATATGTATGTATTATTTCAGGATTATCTTCATTTTATAGATTTTATAGATACCAGTTTTATATTAATATAAACTACATGGTACAGATGATAAAACTAATTTACCTGTCTAGCCAGCATACTAGCGGTTTAATAGCTTGAACAGTTCTGGCAACATCTGCTAATGTGTTGGTCTCAAGTCTGGCATCAGTATGATGCCTTAACTCTCGAGCAAGTGAGGCTGCAGCTGCTGACACTCGAAGAGCCAACTGCTGCACACACTCACGAGACACTTCATAATGCTGGAATTAATAATTAGTTTTTAGTTACAGAACAAAATTATAATGTTTTGTAATCAGCACTATGTAATTATATTTTGTTTTTCAATATCATAATAAACAAAAAAAAATTGTGATATTTAGTTACATAAAAAGTGGTAGGCAGTGTTAGCCGACATAGTTAGGTCCTATAAAATGTGACAGGTGAAAAGTCTGTTGCCATATCATTTATAAATCCAATCTCTTGATTGAAACATTATATTTTTCAGATAAAATGAAAAAACTCATAGAACAAATTGCCCTAACGGGGAAGTGAATCCAAGACTGTGTGGGTAGAAACAAAACACACGATATAATATGATGATAATCAATTGATTTATGCTTGAACTTACAAGAACTAACTGTTAGGTCTATGTGAAATTGAACCCCAGATTTTGTATAGATAGAGGCAAAATATTTAGATTTATTATTAGAGAACAAACATAGTAAAATATTGCACAAAGTTTATGACCCAAAAATGAGGTAGCTGATTGAGCATTTAACAAATGTTTAGTAGATAATTATTCCTTAATCAGCCATATAGATTTAGAAATGCTGAATTTTGTTGCCTCAATCTACTCAGTGAGTAAGCACATTCCATTTATATATATTTATATATTTAGAAGTATACTAACACAGAGTTGTCACATGAACTAATTATAAGGTCTATGTGAAATAAAATATTGTTTATTCTATAAAAATGGTGCTGTACATCTATTTTGCCAATAATATGTGAAAGAAGTTCATCATAAGAATCTTACCAATTATTAAGTACTTAAACCTGACAAGCTTAAAGTAGAAAAACTATGACTTGCCTTGTCATTATTGTCATATCAATGTGTTCATTGTCCAAAAGTTAAAAACCTTATTCAATTAATATATAGATAGCTTCTGTTTCGAGACACAATAAACAAATAAATTAATATTAAGATGCACTAAACGGCAAGTCAAATCAACTAATTGTTCGTAATAAAACAATAGTATAAAATAACCAAAAAGTTTGAACTGTAAATGAATATGCCATCATTAATTAAGCAGGCTTAATTATGAACAAAAACAAAACTTTGTAATATTACAGTTAACAGTCTTTACTTTTTTAGCTATCTTGTTTATACTCTCATTAATTAGAAAACAATATATCGATACTGTTTTATAAATATCATACTGCATTTAAACAAATTTAATTATCATAAGAATATGTTTTAGAGAGTAAATCATAAAAGTAAGACATATACAGTCACAAACTTTTCTTTAGACCTTTGAAGGAGAAAGATTTCATAATACACAATAATCATGTAACTCTCACTGTGCAGAGTGTGCAAGGTAAGCTTTAAACAAAATGTCTTGTTTTTGCAACATTTTCCATTGCTGATAAAGTTCTATTTGCCATAGTGTAATGCTGTATAGGCTATATAGTCTTCCTTAATAAATGAACTATTTAACACAAAAATAGTTTTTCAATTCAATTAAATTTTTCTTATCATAACTACACATATTTACAAACTTTTGAAATTAAAACTGTATTGCTCCATGTATTCAAGATCACAGCATTAATAACTCTTATATATTAATATCGGTTTTCAATTTATCTACTACAAAACAATTTAAATCTTTCTAATTGATAAGTTGAAAGAGATGTTGCCTAGTCATATTTTTATTTAACAGAAAGTAACGTTGTTCTTTAACTTTAAATTAGTTAATATAGTTATTCAATTTATAATATTTATCATTACTTACATAGTTTCGCAAGTGTTCCACAGCTTCTAGCAACAACTCTTGGTGTCCAATGATACGTATTCCTAAATATTCGAGATCGTCGCAGCGGAGAGTGAGAAGTTTTTTGCCATTCAATCCTTTTTCTCGTAATCCTGGAACATACTGTGCTACCGAAGGCTCCAAACCTGTAAGATGTACGCCGATAGTGAGTCACCGAATGAAAACAACAAGTATCATCGCATTCTTTTACAAACCTGACATCCAATCTGCGACCTCGTCTGGGGTCCATTCTGCAATGTTTAAGATGCCCATATCACTATCTCTTTGCAATATTAATTGTTATTGTTATAAAAGGCATAATTAACGAAAAAATTAAAAAGATGCACTCAACAGCTAGTCGAGCCGACCAACCGATCACAATAATTCAGTGTTTACTGTCAAGTGTCAAGTGTCAACTGTCAACTGACAAGCGCGATTATTATTTTATTTTTAGCGTGAGCGTAAGCATCTGCCATTAGTAAAGTAAAAATAAACTGCATCAAGCTTAAAATAATTAGCCATGAGTCGTCATAATGTCATATCATGCACTTTTATTGAACATTATACACCATTTTTAAAAAGCTGCAACCGTATTTTCTCTCGATCCCGCTAAAACTTTGCCAAACGCTTCTGTCTGTTTGTCTGTCTGTTACGCTTTCACGCCTAAACCACAGAACCGATTTTGATGAAATTTTGTACAGAGATAGAGTAGACTTTGAGGAAGGACATAGGCTACTTTTTAACCGACTA
>DVZL01003020.1:0-14520 GCA_018236625.1 Lasaia peninsularis
GAACTCTTCATAACTTAGAATTATTTTCTAGTTTTTAGTTGTACAAGCAATAAAAGCGTGTTTTATAGTTTTTTTAACTATTATTTATTTTTGAATTTTTTTTTGTTATAAGTTCACACGTCGATCAAAAACACAGAAGCACTCAAAAATCCTCTCTATTAAGTACTAACATTGCTCGAGGCGATTAGATACCTACACAAAAATGTTTCTTTGTTCTTCACTGTGAAGAAAAATCAAACAAAAATAACAAACTATGTCAATACTTTATGTTCGGTCATACGTGCAATCCTTTGGATCCACATAAAGTAATATTTGTGGGAGTAAACGTCATTGAATGTATTTGAAGGTTAAGGTACTCCCTCACTGGGAGCATTCGTGTATAATTTAACGTCACAAATTTGAGTAATACTCAAATTAGTAGGTACATCAGTGAAAGAGGAGAACCGAGCATTACAATGCCCGCCTGTATACAATGTGTAATATCTTCGTCTGACATATTTTTTTTTGTATGTTGTATATGTACTCGTATGTATCCTTTTCCAAGGAAACCCGTTAAGTTACCAGAATAAAAAATAGCCTATATGTTGCTGGGTAGTAGGTACAAACTACAATCCTACAAAGTTTCATTTAAATCCGGTCAGTAGATTTAGCGTGAATGAGTAACAAATTAACAGACAGAAAGACAAGTATTTTAAAAATGATAAAAATATGTTCTGCTGCTCATTTTTAGTCTTCTGGATCTATTTTTTCCAATATCTCCAATAAACAGAATTCACTTTTCTATAAATTTATTATATTTATAGGTTGTCATGGTAGGTAGGTGTGACTTGGGTGACCAAAGGGTTCTCGTTACTATATCGTGTCGTATTGGACGATAAGGTAGCAAATTGACACAATACCTATTGATACTTACGGTGTCTAAAATCGACAGCTGTCTTCCTATCAAGCATATTATTATAAAAATCTCGCATTTTAATCCGATTATGCAACGAAGCACTTTTTAAATTCATATGCACTTTTTTCACATAATTTGAGACTTTTGATATTATATTTTCGAATATTGAAGAACGAAATTTGAAAAAAACAACACAGGTATTTATATCCTATTTAGTTCTATAGATGTCGTTTTACGGAAAAATATTAGAATATCCATGAAGCCGAAGAAATGGAGTAAGTGGAATGTAATCTGGAGATTACATACCCAACAAAGATTTATGTTCATTACTGAACTGACTCTATACCGGCTAAAACTTTTTTCTGTAAGTCTTGTGGACTTACCAAAGTCAAAGACATCCGGTGCTATACCTAAGTGTTAGATTGCCGGCCATATGAGAGTAAGGTAGATGTTTAATATTGGAGATAGGTATTTGTTAATATTGGAAATAGGTATTTGTTAGGTATTATAATTTAGTTCTATTTAAGTAAACAGATTGCATAATATTGTACGCGTAAACTCATTTTTTATGGGATAAAACGACGAACAAGCACACGGATCCCCTGATGGTAAGAGACAACCGTGGCCTCTAGACACCATAGAAGTCACTGTATGACGTACTGTACTGTACAATGTATGATCTGATCTGCAAGTCTACCGGCTACCCCCCGAAACAATAATATAACGACCATGTCGTTATAGCGATAGGTAAGGCAGTGGATCCCTACCCGTGCGAGTTGCTGCACAGTACTCTACCACAAGTAAATTTAATGCGAATAATTGTATGTAATTTTTAATATGCGATTTTAAAAGAAAATAAGCTCGGTTAGTTTTATATAATAATGGTTGATCTGCAGGCCATGATCACTACTGCATACAGATATCTACGACACCAAGAGTATTAAGTACAGAAGAGTTGTCAAGTATAAATAGTATACACTCTTGGTTGAAGTATACCGTATTTTAGCAACTGATTCCAAGACAAAAAGAGACAAGAAATGTCTTCAAAACCGCATGGTAGAGTACAACATGCGTCAAAATGTTAGCGGTGGTGGTGCAACATATTTTAAGTTCACAAGTTACGCTCTGAACCATGAAGCTTAAAGTCTGGAGTTTACACTCCTAACCAAGACCTATTCCCAATATTAAAAATTTAACTCATTTTTATAGGGTCAACTATCGCTATTTCAAATGGCTGGTTTGTTTTAATTTATTAACTCAAAGCTCGTAGAAAGAGAAGTTGGTCAGTCTATAATGAGTTAGCGATACATGTAGTATTTGAGATAGGTCATCGTAAGAAGTGTAAACTTCAGATAATTATTTAGCATGATCTCTCAATTCGGTCTTGTACGACGCCATCTATCCAGATTTTTTAGTAACTTTATGTTTTAATGTATGAAAGGGTTTGAATAAAGAAACATGAATAATTTTCATACTTTTACTTTACCCATCCTAATATTTTGTGTCAGTACATCGAGGTATTTAATAGGTGACTAACTTATACATTAAGCACAAATATTTAAAACTAAAATTCGACACATTCTGCGTCATTAATATTAATTAAAAATTGACAAGAATCCACCGGACAAGCACCTATTCAATACAACCTTACATTTACACGACTCGGTCTTATTTATTTATTTTAACCTATCTAATAAATTGCGTGAAAAAATACAAGCAGTTATCTATTACATAAATACGAGAGATAAAATAAATATCTCAGAAAAAGTATATCAAGTCTTGAACGTTGCTTTATTGTTGCTATATTCATTCGAGCTGAACCTTACTATTAAAAATTAAAATGATTTATATTCGCCATTTTCAATTTCAAATACAAAATATATTGTAAGTTAATTAGGTATCATAAATAAAATGTGACTGTACAAAAGATATTAGAAAAAAAATTTTAAATTAAATTAATACAGATTACTGTAAAATCAATTAATTATTTATCGACGAAGAACTTTTTTCTGCACCGTCGGAAGTGATAAAATTATTAAAACGATAAAAGTTAACAGTAGTAATTTAATGTGATGATTAATATTTGAAATATAAAATCGATAAGAAATATAATATAAAAGAGTTATCCTATATTGACAAGTGTACCAAATTGCTTGCTTTGGTTAGTATAAAGAGGTATCAAAATAAATTATTCAAGTGCCAAAAAATCATATAGCTAATAGCAAATGTTTAACAAAGGAAAAAGTTAACTAGTAAAATTTACAACAACTGATTTCAGGACTAGGTACTATGACTAGAAGTATTACAACTATTACGAAAACGAAAACATCTAGAATAGCTACAAGACTACGATATACATACAATAAATACAGAAGATAGATTAGACGGATGGAAAATCTGGGGCATTCGCATTATCATAATATAAGGTCTAACACTAATGTATTACTAGAGGGTATATAAGGGTAATAAGGTCTAAGAAGGAGGACTACAGAAGTATCATAGCTAGTTTGGCAACATGAACTATTTACATCACTTATTAATAAACTTTATTAACGTAAACGTTGGATTCGAAAATTATCGCTCATATTATACCACAGTCATTAAGTTTTTACTTAGGATAAAATTTGAAGTTTATTTTTTTAAATATCTACTTTTAATTGGCAACTCTAGCTCGTACTAAGTTTGTTAAATTCTAAGCAATTAAAAAGCGATTCATATTGATGAAATTATCTACATTGTCTAATCATATTTACTTGAATTTTCACGCTTTATCAGAGTTTTGTATCAGGTTTTGAGCATTTCAAAGGTACACATACATCATACAAGTCACAGCACATTTTCTTATTTTATTATATTCAGTAACTTATACAATTTTTATTTACATAGTCTTTTAATCTTATATTAGACAAACACGTGCACTGTATCCACTTAACAATCAACAATGTGCGGTATTAGGATTTCTTGAAGGACTTTTTTATGATACAGAGTTGATTTGGGCGTGATAATTACAAAAATATCCTAATTTTTGTGCCTTAATAATATTTAACAACCAAGTTTATAAAAATCTTTCATTTTTATTTTTATGCGTTAAATTTGTGACGTCCCCAAATTTGTTATTATTTAATTTGTCTTCTATTTTCGCATTAGGGTTTGGCTCCTCTTTAAGCATTTCCCAAAGATTGTTTTTATTTAATATCTCAAGACTACCTTTATTTTCTGGAGCTATATCAGATTTTTCGTTTCTTGTTAATGTTTTTGATGTTTCAGAAATCGGTGTCGATGGGATCTTATGAATTTCTTTATTTATTGATTTTAATATTTTTGAAATATGTTTTTTTGTAAATAGGTCGCTCGACTCATTTTTTGTAATACTTGTGTTATCGTTGTCTATTGCTTTAGTATCATTTATTTTTAACTGTGATATATGTGGTTTCTTTAATTGAGTCTGCGATTTTGGTTTTTTAGTTCTATAATATACCGCTTTTATATTACTTTTTGTTATAGTTGCTATTGTATGTGGAGTAATCTTCGATTCTTTTTCTGGATATTCCGGAATAAAAGTCGTAGGAGTGCTTGTGCTGCCTGGAGTCTCAGTATTATTAAATTTGTTTTTCGTGATATTTAAATTTCGACTCGATTTGTTTTTATAGCTATGTGTGATATTTCCTTTTTCTGATTGGAATTTTTGCTTAGTACTTACACTAGGTTCTTTTTGAAAATTATTAGGATTCGTGTCATTTTTGAGTGGTTCAGAGTACTTCTTGATGGCAAAAAAGCTATCATGCTTATCACCATATGTAGCTTTTAGTGTACCCTTGCGTCTTGTAAGAGGTTTTTTCTTGTCCACATCTTTAGAATTATTTTTCAAATGTGTATATTTTTGCACTATTAATTCGCCATTTGATTTAGTTTCTAAAGGTTGAATGTCATTGTCAATATCTTGTTTCAAAGAATAAATTGCTGTGGGAATAATAATGGAGTCGTTGCGTAATTGCTGTTCGCCAGTAGTTTGGTCTGTTGAATATTCCATAGTCGGGCTCAAATCTTGAATCGTTACAGTGGTTGTTGGAATCGTTTCATTTTGTTTTGTGGTAGTTTTTTCAGTATTACTATTTGGTTCACTATTTGTATTCAAATCTGTAGCTTTTAAATCAACTTGGTTAGTAGTTGTTTTGGAATAATCTGCAGTGGTAGTAGCAGTTGTTTTAGGATTATCTGTAGTAGTAGAAACAGTTGTTTTTAAAGATTCGGAGTTATGTTGACGTTCATAATCTTTTCTAAATTCATAATCCCTGCTGCATATTCGACCACATTCGCAAATATTATCAATGTTGACGCCAGCCCTAAGACTCGCGAGTTCCGTTTTATCAAACCATGTTATGAAATCATCGTCTGTGATTCCCCGTAGCAAGGGACTACCAGGTCTGGCGTGGAAGAATGTTTCAACTGCTAAGTCTGGTCGAGCTGATGGATATATTTTCGCAAAAGCTGGCCTGAGGCTGGTTATCACGAATTTGGATCGTGCTTCGTATGTCACACACACTGGGCATGTTGAACTGATCTGTGAATGAGAATTAATATTTTAGAATGTTATGTAACATAATATTCCTATTACGGTAAATTAAGTTAAGCACTGAAACAATCGTGGCCTAATATAGCACCTTTTAAAACTTTAACGCGGCCTTTGATTTATATATACTAACTAGTTTTTTTTACATGGTAGACTTCGAAAAGCTTCATGAATAATTCGCTAGGCGGTGCTGTATTGAATCAAGCATCTATAGATTGGTAAAACAGTTTCATAGGAAATAAAAACATTATTTTACAGATAACATTTGCGCTGCCATTTACAGCCTTGTTACGGGTGGTCGTCTGAGTGACTAAAAATAAAAGTCGGCAAACTATTGAAAAGTATTACATTAATAATTTATCAACTAATCCGGATTTCTTCACGATGTGATCCTTCACCATAAGATCACTTAAGTTAGGAAAATTCATTGGTATATGGCGGGTTTCGAAACTGGACTACCGGAACACCAAATCTCTAACTAATAGGCTACCTATGCTCATTGGTATACTGGGTATATCGTTACAAAAATGCTTAGTTTGCTGGTAGTAGGTACTTCAAAAGTTTTTATTCATCGGGGAAGCTATTGCAGATGATATACATGATTCAAACGCATATTGAAAACATGCTTTTTTGTTTTACTTATACTCACATTAGCAAAGACGAACCATACAGATTCACCACGTGAACCGTAGTGTAAGTCAGCAAATGTAGCCCCGTCCAAAACTACAGGATTGACTGAATGCAACTCATAACCGGAGAATAATGATGATTCAAGCCTCAAAATCCCAGAGCGTTCCTTGCCCTTCCACCTTTAAAAATAAAGTGTTATTATTAGAGGTTTAAAAATAGATATCAAAACACCATACGTTTAAATAATAATATTTAAGACCATAAATTAAATATTGTTATGGGTAAAATTGTTATTACTTAAGATATTTTTTTTTTGATGAGACTTTGGTTTGTAATGATGGATTGACTAATACGCTCGAATGCGTGTAAATTGGCCAATTAAGTTGTCACGAGTGTGTCCGATATCATTCAAATTGTTATACCAACTATAACTATAAAAAAGACGGGATTTGGACGGAAAAGAAAAAAGGGACGTCATCAATCTAACAACGACCTCAACCAATGAAATCGCTGAATTTCGAATTATCTGCAAAATATATTGTTAAAATTTTACTCCCTACAGTGGCATTTGTAACTTTGTAATACGGAACACAGGAGGACTACAGTGTTAGAGATAATATAAAGAAAGCGGTCTTCTTCTTCGTATGTTTATCCTGTTTCTATACCAGATAACTCAGGGTTGTTTTTAGGCGATTTGACAAGGGATCTAGCTTTTACAAACATGCAGAGGCTGGCTTCTACACAGCAGCGTGCACTCCATAGAGGTACATAAGTACTGTTTACACTTTGAGACAGGATGTGCTCTGATATATTTAATTAAACTCAAAAATTTCACTATCATGATCGCATAACCTATGAAATGACCACTCAAATAATTTATAAGCGTATCACCCTTATAGCTCATCAGTGTCATAATCCTGTGCACTTTACAATTAGGTCGGATTCGAATCCACGAATTCGAGTTCCTTCACGCTGTGTTTTCATTTTTTTATGATATTGGAAGGCAAACAAGCTGACGGATTTTCTGATGCTAAGAAATACCCATTGTCTATAGACACCAAAGGTGGAAATGGTGCGTTACCAACCTGAGGCTGATATGGTAAGCCTCTTGCGTGAGTAAGTTTACCGGCTCCAAACCCGTGTTCTGGTTTGGAGCCGGTAAACTAAGCCGGTAAGCAATGGCGAGCACTGACGCTATTGTGGCAGGAATAGGTAAAGCGTTGCTACCAATCCGGTCGAGTCGTTGCAAAACTCTACCACCCAGTCAATGTCACGGTGTTGGTGACAATAGACCCTGTGCTTGCCTCTTACGAGCTGCCTGGGTGGAAGGCAGTTGGCCTATTCTCCAACGGAACCCGGACCAACACGGGGAATAAAATATCTAACAAATCTAACAAATAACTGTGAGAAATGTATTCTACATTTTTCATTGTTGGTGCTTGGTGATACTTCCACAGTCATATTTAAAATGAAAAACTTTTCTGTAAAAAGTTTGGCAAAACGCCTGGATATTTAAAAAATAATTTTTAATTAAAATTAATCTGTGAAAAAGTACATGTGTTTTTCATTTGAAATAAGATAATTGTGCTGATACTATTATAATTTAGTTACCCTATTACATGGCAGGTTATTATGAAATCTTTTGTGTTTTTTGCAGCACTAAGACCAAAAAATGCAAAAATTATCAATTAATTATGTATTTTAATTACTCCTGACCCTGGAACCTCATTAAAATTGGAGTGATACATAAAAATGTTTTATTACGTTCGTGGTTAATATTATTAAACAAAAAAACACAACACTGAAGACATTATCGATAAAACGTCGCAGATGCATGATGATTCACAGAACATTGCAGCATGCGCAAATACACAACCAGTGACGTAACTATACCGTTCGAGAACTGTGGCAAGTTCAGCGGACCGCTCAACTCCTCCCCAACCTCCCCTCCCTCGAAATATAAATAACCAACAATAATAGTATTTTAGGTGTAAGGTTTTTAATAATAAATCACTATATGAAGTAGACACACACAAGCTTTATAATTAATTATACTTAATTATTTTTTTAATAATATTGCTAATTTTGGGAGTTGAAAATTTCCTCTGACCGGGGGCCACTTCCGGTTAGGGTCCCGTGGCATTTTGCCGATTTGCCACCGTGTAGTTACGCCACTGTGCACAACTAACAGCGATGGGCGGTGACTACAAATTCCATTTTGACTATCAATTGTAATATTACACAATTTGATCTATTAGAAGTTCATTTATAAAAAAAACTGTGGGGTTCCAGTAGGCTTACCATCCCAGCCTCAGGTAGGCAACGCACCACATTTGGTGTCTATAGGCGGCGTGTATTTCTTACCAACAGGAAATCCGTTTGCTCGTTTGCCTTCCAATATCATAAAAAAAAATCAACACAAATAAATAAAACCGAAGTGTCTATTTGACACATTTGAATGAACGCTCTCAACTAAATGCATAAACAAAAATATATTTTTTCATTTTTGTTTGTCTATTTGTTCCGATTAATCTCAGAAACGGCTGGGACATTTCTTTCGGAAGTTACATATAGCTGATTTAATAAGGAATAACTTAGTCCACTTTTATTTTTGGAATTATATTTTACAATTGTATGAGACAAAATTAAACGCGCAAGAAG
Source organism: Lasaia peninsularis (assembly GCA_018236625.1). NCBI lineage: Eukaryota > Metazoa > Arthropoda > Insecta > Lepidoptera > Riodinidae > Lasaia > Lasaia peninsularis. The sequence continues at coordinate 8,757 of DVZL01003020.1, forward strand.
TCGCAAGCACAGTTAGTTGATAATAATAGTTTGGATTTAGTTAAGATTGGATTTAGATTTAATTTAGATTGTGTTTGGATATCAGTACCGCCCATCGCTACGGGCTAGCCCGCTAGAGTACATGCGTGTCTACGTGCGTCCGTGTACGTACAGCGAACGGTCTATGTGCGCGGGGGGCGCGCGGACGAGAACATTTCTTACGTCCGGTGCGCGAGCGACGTCTGCGGCCGTGGCTCTCCGCCTTGCAGCGTGCAAATAAAAAATCCTATGTAAACTTGCCAAACTAACAATAGGGAATATGCATGTGATTTAGATGTGGCTAAAAAAGATAACGTGTAATCTTTATTGCTGAAGAAACATATGCACATAAATATTTTTGCAAATATTCAAGTTTTTATTACTAAAATTAACTCTTTAAAAGTAGTAATTTTGAAATTCCCTCGCAAATTTCGAAAACGAAAGTCGGGACGTGACGTCACGGTCCAATGTCAACGACGTGTCAATTGATATTCTTATTTTTGCATTTTTGGAAATTGCATTTGTGAAATTAATAAAGTGAAGTGTAATAACTTCACTTAATTTCACTTCGTTGACAAATTATTGTTCTCACTTCCCGGCGGACGGTGACGTCACGATAAAATGACGGTGTTTAAATCATCCGAAAATGATGATACTTCGAATATTTTTTTTAGCTTATTTTTCACTATTTTGAAGGTGTTATATTTTTTTTCAGTTATATAAATACTTGAAGTATTGTTTAAAAAAATAAAAAATTCACATGCATATTCCTTATTAGGTATTAACACATTAGGTCAATGTCGCGGTCCTATGTGTAAATGACGATTAAAAACACTACCTGTCAAGTTTATTCAACACATTAATCGTTATATTATATAAAGTATCGAGGGTATAGGTAACGAGGAGCATCTCATATGAGACAAAAACTAAAAGTGTCCAGTCGTATGCTAATAAATAACAGTTCACAAACCTTCCAGAATGACCCTGATGCTAATGTGGCGCTACCCTTATTTCATGCATTTTGACGGGACACTTTCCATAACACAATTGCTTCTCCTTAATATAAAGGGTGAAAAAAGCGTTCCTTTAAATGATATTTTATCATTATTTACTAAATGGCTCAACTATATACGTTAAATATTTTTATTTGAACTAATTTCTATTCTATTACTATAAAATACTAGGACAATTTATAATCATGAATGGTACTTATTTTAGTTATTTGTTGAATTTGGGTTAAAGATATATTATAATATATAACATTATTAAACACCTACAGAGTTTTATTTTACTAATTAAGACTATTTAGTTCCTACGTTTTTCTAATCAGAGAAATACCTATTTGCTATTTACATTGTATAAAACAAAAGCGCTTTTTCTGTCCCTATAGGGACAGAAAAAGCGCCTTTTTTTAAAGATTTAAGCATACATACATACATATGTATGTATGTACAAAACTACATTTGTGCTTAACGAATTTAATGTGATTTTCTTAAATAGATAGTGATTCAAGAGGAAGCTTTTTATGTATCTAACATGTATAGTATACCCATACTAAGCAAGGGCGGGTCGCTAGTACTACATAAATTATTAGTATACTTTAGCTTTTATATCTTATTAGATAAAGGAGGATTAGTCTTTTTCCATCAAAAGTTCGAATTTCACAAAGATGAATAAGATGCATTTTTATTAGCACTTTTTCACAAGCAACTGTGCTTCCTGCTTCAGGAGTCGAAACATGGCGTATCATATTACAAAGCCAAACCAAGAGTTATTTCACTGTGCTATTAGGTACATGTTACTTTAAACTATGTAAAATTTTCCTTTCGCAATAATCTCAGAGACCGTACTAACTCGTCGAAGTGCTAATAGTCAACAGGAGACTTGAAAAATAAAACATATCATTTGTACAATATTTTATTTCACAATAAAATACCAATCAAAACTCAAGCATTCTCATCCAGAACACAAAAACTTAAATAAATCTACAAAACCTTAGGATAATTGAACTTTGTCGTTATGTAAAATTATAAAGTGAAATGAAAAATCTGGTAACACCCAAAAATCTAATATTATTAGAAAAATCAGTTTTAAGAATATGGACAAGTTTTGAAACAGAAATTTTAACATGATTTTAACAAAAGTTAAAGTGAAATTTCTATTTTTTCCTTTGGTCGTTAGATCGTAAGGAACTACTACTAGGCCAAAGACTAACTACTTTATTCGACATCTTCTTCTTGTAAGACACTGCCATTGCTGGCTCTCATTGAGGCACGTAGACGCTCGGAAACTTCTGGCAGCTTCTTGAGCAATAAGTGGAAGATTGGTGCTGGCATTGTTTGTTGGAGTACCTGAAAATCAAGAATTCATATATTTTATAAAGATTAACTTGTCGAATTATTTCAAAATCGCTAGTGTGATCAATGGTTTATTACATTGATATTTTAATCTCAAAAAAAGGAACTACTAATTTTAATGAGGTTTTCACCAACCAAGTGATTCAAGAGGAAACATGTATTACCTAAGCATTTTAAAAATTTGTAATGTGATGTGAAAGTTGCCTACACTATGAAACAAATAATAGTAATGTATTACAAAATTGTCTTGCATCAAAACATTTGTGCGGGTTGGTGGAGCGGGCGGGTTATTATAAATTCAATTTGGAATATGTTTGCAATGAATTGTCTTAAAGTCTTAATCTTAACTCGAATAATTATAAAATATTAGTTTCATAGATCAAAATCCATTTTAATATATTTTCTAATTTTATAAGTTTAATGTAAAGAAAAAAATAGATAATCCAAAAATGTATAATTTGTGACTTTGCAGGTAAAATATTATTAGTTGACCGTACATTCTTAGCATAATCATACAAGTTATGACAAATGGAAAGATAAAGTTATGAAATGAAATATAATAAGTGGAATGTATGATGCAACTATTCGAAAGAATTCCCTTTATGATAAGTAATATGTAATTTTCTTTATCTATAATTAAAGGTTATATTACCACTGACATTATTATTCTATAATTAAAAAATCAAAATAAAACTTTTACTCAACATAACTTTTGTATAAAATTGAACTAATTTTAGTTTTCGTTAACATAAGTGAATGGAATATACTAAATAAAAGCATGCTCTTGTTTTTGTACAAGTCTTTAAATACTTGTTTCCATGGAGTATGAAAAATATCTACATCATGTAATTTTTTGACTTACACTAAGCAGCTGTTGTGTCTGTCCGCACACAGCCACCGCCTGTCCCAGATGTTCAACTCCAGCCTCTAAGTCACCCGCGGCCAACAGTTCTTCACCAAGTTGAATCTGAAAGTAGATTGAATTGACACTTCATAGCATGGAAACTGTCTCAATTTTATGGGTGTTTAATTTGTCACAAAATTTTTGTTTATTTTTTTTATTTATCATACAAACATTTTCCAGCTAAATATTCTTCACACTTACAGAGTAGGCAGAGAGCATTAAGTGCCAATTATCACGACTCCTGTCATTAGGTACCTTCCTCCAAATTCTTTATTCTCTTCATACAAACTTGCTGGTTCTGAAACCTCCAGATAACAAACCACATTTACTTATAACATTATAAACAAGACAACATTCTATGAGCAAGTGTTACAACTTACAAGTGATTGTAAGTATGTCAGCTGCTAGGGGTCCCACATCTACATACCCCTATGAGAATGAATAAGATTAGAGGATTGTAAACCAGTTGGCCGATTTTGAAGAAACATTTTCTTAGTACAAATTTTTCTAAAAGGTGAGATTTTTATACTATCTATAATTCATATATTTTTACCTGTTGTAGGAAGAACCTTTGCATAGCTTCATGATCGCTCATGTCCGGCACAGGGCCGCTAAGGGGTCTTGTCCTATTGGCATTTTCTTGTGCTTTTTGACGGCCTGAAACAATACAGCTCTTATTATACCCTCATTATTTATCAATCTATTATTTGTAATAATAGTCAAAGCCAATCAAATTGAATATTTTCAGAAGGCATTATTTTAAGTATTTGCTACTTATAGAAACAACATGAATTATGAGTTGAAAATTTTTTAACTATACTAACCTATAAACTAGTACAATACAGTAATCATGACATTAAGAGTGCAGAAACAGAGAAATAGGTAAAAACAAAATACATGTAAGTCGTTGAGCTCACCCTACTCTATAGAACTCGTCCACAAAAAATTAAAATGGTAATAGAATTTAAAAAAGAAAATGGTTAGTAAAAGGTTCAATGAATAAACTTTAATTAAAATTTTATATTATTGCATTATGATTCTAGGCAATATCCCAAAATGTATATTTATCCACCCCGCTTTGCACGGGCATAATATTATTTATGTTATATACATATAAAACTTCCACTCAAATCACTCTGAAAAAACCACATCAAAATACTTCCGTAGTTTTAAAGATCTAAGCATATTAAGGGACAGTCACGGGGAAGCAACTTTGTTTTATACTATTCAATGATATCATATTATAGTCCATATCAAAATAATTAAAGTTTTTAAAGCTATGAATAAGGGAGAGAAGATAGGAATACTTAAGAAAAACTATACATTAATTAATCCCAAAATTTGGATAATTATACTTTAATTGTTTTATTTACACCCTCAGCTTGTTTTTCTCAAATAAAGTATACTATAGTACCACTTGAAGAATGCTTTCTATATTTAGAAGCTATTTTTTTTAATCTATGTGGATAAATCCACACCATATGGAGCCAATCATTGAAATCAGGGTAAAGAGTAAATAAAATAATTAATATTAGCTATATTATATAATAGTTAGGTTTTATTTGTACTAAAAATTAAAATTCATTTTATAGACTACTACGAAAGTATTGAGCATATTTCGACAGAATTGCAAAACACATTTCAATATCATAATTTATGTTGTAAATAAATTTAAAAATCAAATAAGTTATCTAACATGTTATATTAGATCAGAAACGCAATTATTTTAATCCCTAATATCATGATCATGCATTTGACAAGAATTTAAGGTTATGACAAAATTCCGACTAGGTGGTTACGGGTGATTTTAAAGTGAATCCTAAAAGTAGAAACAATTCATTTGTTGTTATTTTTATTTTTCACACTCACGTTCTCTTAGTTTCTTTTTGAACAGAGGATCCTTTCGTCTTTGTTGGTCAAAGTAAACACAGTATCCAAGGAAAAGTGTTCCAGCTAATCCAACTGCAATTCCTAGTGTGGTACGACTTATCTCCATTTTTAAAGTAATTTGATTAAATTCTATTCATACACTAGTTAAATATATTACACTCGCCGTATTTAGAAAAATCTGCTATCCGCCATTTATTTAACGAAAGGACAGTGTTGCAAGAAATTAGAAAATGCAGATGATTTATCGTTAATTATTGCAATAGTGTAAAATCGATGATTTTAAATCTCCGCTCCAGCATTTAAGTGAAAAAAATGAAAAATATCAATAAAAGTAACAAATATTTATGTGCGTCCTTAAAATGCAACTGTAAATTTTAACGACACGAACAAATAAATTTAATATATGGTACACACTAAATAGTATACACCTACTACCAATGCTGCCAATCGGCGGGGAATTCCCCGATTTGCTGAAAATAGCGGCATAGTCTAAAAACCTTATAGTCGTCCGACGAAGACGTCTAGATGGGGCAATCGTGCGGGGGTCGCGGGGTGAGAGGGGAGCCCGAGCGGCCATACACTCGCTCGGGACATA